>OZ010704.1:1785549-1833017 GCA_963932265.1 Thymelicus lineola | reverse complement strand
GAACGAAACAGAAGATACGAAGGATTGAAAATTTCCAATATCCCAATAGACCGAGAAGGCTTTGAATTGGCGCATGCCACTTGCTAAATTTAAACAAGAAGGTAAAGATAATTTGGCAGCAGCAATAGATATCTTTTAAAAAACCAAAAGAGGCTGATAACATTGTTCAACAGAAAAAAGGAACGAAGAAGTTAACACTTACTCCTGCGAAAGCACTCGGCATATTAATATCACTTAAATTATCTAAGTGGCAGTATATGACTTTGAGGGAATCTACTCTACGTGAAGATATCACAGATAGATATCCTTCGTATTACAAAGTCTAACAAGCTAAGTTGGATTGTTACCCTCCAAAAGAAGCAATAATGATAACAGACGTAATTGCCAAAGTGTCTCTTCAAGCACTTTTAGATATTACTGCTGCTAGAATTATACAAAGTTAACCACAAGAAACTAAAGGCAAGTGTACAATTTTGATTTCAAAGTGGGGATTCGATGGAGTTTCAAGCCAGGGCAGGTATAAACAAAACATCGAAGGGGAAGAAAGCAGCGGTGACAGTGATGAATCAGTTTTTATGACAACTTTAGTTCCACTAAAACTTACTGTTGCGGAAGAAGTCATATGGGAAAACCCGGGATCCTGTTCGGCGTATTGCTGTCCAATACAGTTCCTCTTCTTAAAAGAGTCTAAAGTTCTAGTTCAAGAACAGTTGGCCAAAATGGAAGACGAAATGAGGAGCCTTAAAGTTACCCAATACGACAATAATCAAATCACTCATAGTCACAATGACCACGATCGATGGGAAGGTATGCACCTATCTTTCAGATGCCAAATCTCCTGCAACTTGTTATTTGTGCTTGGCAAAACCTTCCGAAATGAATGACTTGGAGATAGTTGCGTAAAGACAAGTGCAAACCGATCTCTACAAATTTGAATTATCTTCTCTGCACGCTCGTATCAATTGTGTGAAATGGCTGCTTCATATTTCATACAGACTCGATTTGAAAACTTGGTCTACTCGTATAAGAGGAGAAAACAAGCTTATATTAGAGGCACAGAAAAAGGAAATTCAATCTAAATTCCGGGAAGAATTAGGTTTGCTGGTCGATAAAGTAAAACAAGGATCAGGAACAACAAACGATGGGAATACGGCAAGAATTTTGTTTTTTGAGTTTCCAAAAAAACTGCTGCAATTATCGGCTTAGATGAAGAGCTCATACGCTTAAGCAGTAATTTTACAAGTGATAGCATCGCGCGAAATTATTGACATAGAAAAATTCAAAGGATATACTCGAAAAACAGCGGAAAGGTATATCGAGCTGTACAATTGGTACTATAATGACAGCAACGGTACATAAGATCCTTATGCATGGTGCTCACATAGACAATGTAGCAATTGTACCCATCGAAAAACTTTCCGAAGAAGCCTCAGAAGCTAGAAATAAAGATTTCCGCAGGTACAGGGAGTTTTATTCTCGGAAGTCTAGCAGACTTAATACTAACCAAGATATTTTGAACATGATCCTTCTTTCATCTGACCCATTAATGTTTTCCACTAGACCTGTACTCGATGCAGCACAAAGGAAGAAGTTAAGCCCTAGGACTTTTAAAACTTAGTACAGAACATGTTGACATAGAATTTTTCGATGTAGGTAACATTGATCCAGAACCAGATAGCGACTCAGAATACGAAATGGATGGGTAGTTGTATCAATGTGTTTTTTAGACTGTTATAGTAATTTACCTAGTGAGTAACTTGTACATTATATAAGTAGGACCATTTGTAGTTTTATAGGTAATGAATTTGTAAATAATATATGTAATAGATATTAATATTATAACAAGTGATTTTTTACATGTAGTTTTAAACCTTTAAAAGCAATGGGATTTGTAGGTAATGCCCATCATCAAGTAATTGGAACTATGAGATAATGGTTGATAAGTAGGTGCAATAATAATTAAAATAGTAACAATAATGAGCCGAGTACTGACAACATTAAGTCGAGCTCATCGACTAATTGATGAACACAGGGATCGTCATTAGTAACTGATTAATAACCATGTAACCTATTATACAAGGGCAGGTTAGTCGGTAAACAGTTATTAAATAGGTTAGGTATTGCAGTAGCTCGTTTTAGACAACGTGTCAAGTACCAAATAGGGCCTTGAAAGTTTTTAAGCATAACAAGTAACGTGCACAAAATGAAAAAAAATAAAAAATAAATTTCATTTTTTTTCACCCAAAGTCTATCGAGTGCGCGCAACGTGCGATATGTCAAAAAATAGAAAAAAATAGTGGCAATAATCGTACCAGAGGGAATTAGGGGCACTCTCCTGAGTCTCGAATAAAATCGGTTTTTCTGTTTTGTTCCATACAAATTTAATTTAAAAAAATTTTTTTCGTGTTATAGTCGCCAGCGATGCATAAATATGATAATTTTGTGGCTTGTAAAACGGTTCTACGTCAGTTTGTGACAAAAAACAAACAAATTTTAACATAAAAATCCTAAGTCTATGAAACCCGATTTTCGTCCCACTGTGCGGCGGGAACACGACGAGTCATTCAGTGGCTCTCTTCTTAAAGTCGATGATACGTAACGTGTTTTTACCCCGTACGGGACGGGACGTGAAATTTTGGGGACATCGTTTCATAGAAAATGTAAACCATAGCGCATACGCAGTGGGATTACGTACGGGACGAAAACGGGGCACGCACGTATATTTATGCCCCGTCCACGTCCCGTTCCCGTCCCGTCGATGTTACGTATGCAGCGACCTTTATTGTCTAGAGCATATATCGGGTATCCCAAAAATTACGCAAGATTTAGACTAGCTGCCGTTTGCGAGGTAATGTGTTGTCGATAAAAAGAAAATAACAGTTTAATAGCCGATAGTTCAGGGTTAGTAAAAATGGAGACGTTTAAAACCACTTACTTTCACTATTGAACAATATTTTAAAAATAATGATCATTTTTTGCCTTGTTTCGAACACGCTAATGTATTATACTATGTTGGTCTGGTCGAGAAGTGACTGTTGTGGATGTCATATTATGCAATTGCGTGCTATTCTACATTATAATACATTGTATTATATTACATAACCTTATTCTATGTGTTTTATATTTCAATATTTTCAGTATTTAAAAATAAAACTGCTTAATAATAAATTCAAACCTTGCGTAATTTTTGGGTCACCCTATATTAAAAAGTTCTTGTTGTTACTTTTTTCAATATGAGTGAAACTGTCCGTAAATATCATCCCATTGTTATTTCAATTCACAATGCATTCGACATGGGCAGAATCGATTTCATTTCTATACAACAATACTTACCAAAATATTATACAAGTAGTGTTACTGCAATGTATAAAAAGACATTTCTGATTTTTGGCAAAAAGTATAACTTTCTACCTGTGTACATAAATAAGTTTTTGATCTAAACTTAGGGTGAGATCTATAAAGGTGATCGCACATTATGTCAGCATCGTACGCGCAGCACACGCTGTACGCGCCGCATTGACTAATAGCCTCGCACATTTGCACCTTACACGTACGGATTTTTTTAGTATTGGCAAACAATTTTTGCAGTTTTTCCTAACCTCTAATGTAAAACGGTGCCGTGACAGTACTAATGGTAAAAAAAATCCCTGTTTAATATTTCTTATTATCAAATATCCCAACAAATAATCTAAATTTTAACAAAAAAAATAACCGACTCCAAATGAAGTTCATCCAGTAAAAAAAGAATCATCGAAATCGGTTGGCGTGATATTGAGTTATTCGTCCATTTATCGCGCACATACTTAATGCAAATTTAAGACTTATATGCTTTTGACATGGATGCCATTATCAGATCTCGCTCAAATTTAAGTGGGACCACACGACAAGCATCAGCTTTCGATTAAAAAAAGAATTATCAAAATCGCTTCATCTAGTCCAAAGTTCTGAGGTAACAAACATAAAAAATACAGTCGAATCGAGAACCTCCTCCTTTTTTTGAAGTTGGTTAAAAAATGGTCCTAATGCAACCTTAACGTAAGCCGTTTTACGTCATCTATTATAATACATTTGGCTGTTGTCTGAGCTAAGTCTTAGTACGCTTTATAGATGTCAGCCTCAGTCAGACAACAATCCTCTAGGTTATAGCTCTTTATTTATTCATTTTGATTTATTGCACCGATAAAATCGGTTTTTGTTTGCATAGTGACATCAAATACAGTCATGTCGTTGAGGTATTCATAGCATGGCTATAAATCTAGATTTTATTACCCGTACACAGATATATCTGAAACTATGGTTAGATTCTATTGTCTTTCTTTATGCAACATCCATTTAACATGTTTTATAATATATAGTGGGGACAAATGGGAAGGATTTTGTTCCCATTTGTCACCAGTGGGGACAAACATGGTGGGGACAAATGGGAATAACCCAAAATTTGACTATTAAATTACGTATTTTTTCGCTAATAGTGCAATAAATTATAAATTCACACATAGCCCCACAGTAAGATAAGATATGGGTGCCATGAACAACACAGTCAACAGAACACACACTCAGACAAAGAA
Source organism: Thymelicus lineola (assembly GCA_963932265.1). Taxonomy (NCBI): domain Eukaryota; kingdom Metazoa; phylum Arthropoda; class Insecta; order Lepidoptera; family Hesperiidae; genus Thymelicus; species Thymelicus lineola. Next base: position 1,828,449 of record OZ010704.1, on the reverse strand, counting down.
ATGTAAACTCATTATTCAAATTTCTGCTTCGCTGGGTATGGAACCCAGGGCCCTTCGATTGGAGATCCGGCAATGTAACCATTGCCCCACACATCGTTGGCTATGTGTTAATCATATAAGTCCATAATTTTTCTTAACAAATGGAGAACGGCATGGTAACCATTGCTCCACATGTTATCGTTGACTTTGTGTTAATCGTTTTAGTCAATGATGTTTAAATAAATATAGATACGTTATGCCCTTACTAATCAACTGAAAAATCTGTTCCGATGTCCGCAAGGCACGCTTTATTGCCTTATCGCACGTCTTTATCGCTCTCGCGTCAAAACTACATCGCTATCTCTTTCTTCACCTGAATAAGAGTTCCCAATTGGGAACTTTTTGAGTCACACAACGCGCGCGCTTATGACATAATATATCTGCCTCTTTTTAATATATAATATCATTGGTTTTAGTAGTTTAGTAATTTTTGTTCAAAAAATAAAAAAAATGTATCCAAAGTTTAATGCTAACCGATGCTCCACTTAAAGTTCAATGAAATACTTTATCGTTATACTTCAATGTAATATTAATGAAAGAGGATTTGTGATAAAATTATGGATGCTTTCTTAATTATTTCCAACTAACTGACCCAGCAGACGTTGTTCTGCAATCGAATATATCCTATGTCACTTAGAAGTAATGTGTAATAGCTTTATACTGGTGAAATTTTTTTTTTAATCGGTCAAGTAGTTTTTATGTTTATCCATTATAACAAATAAACAAACAAAAAATTAAATTTTCCTTTTCATCGATAATCTATACTAATACTATAAAGAGGAAAGATTTGATTGTTTGTTTGCATTGAATAGGCTCCGAAACTACCGAACCGATTTACAAAATTCTTTCACTGTTGGGAAGCTATACTATCACCGGGTGACATAGGCTATATTATATTTTTTTATTTATTTATTTAACACTTTATTGTTTGCACACCATACAATAATATAAATTAGAGCACAAGAAAAAAAGAATAAAAAACAATGGGCGACCTTATCGCTTTGAAGCGACTTCTTCCAGGCAGCAGCAAGAAAACAGCAAGAATATAAATTGGGTATATAGACCAGGGTAGAAGCCTTTAAAAATAATGAAAAGTGAAAAAAAAATTATAATAGAATGAAACCTATTGCAAAAGGAAGAGAATATAACAAAAAATAAAGGAAAAATAATTTACGGGCGATCTGAGGTCGGGAAGTGGGGGGGAGGGGGGGGTTTAAGGGTAAAAAACGGTTTATCTCAATTTCCAGCAAAACTATAAGTCCTATGGAAAAAAGTTAAATGGCAAAGTTATAGGTAATAAAAAGGTCTACAATTTTTGTATTTACACTTTTTTCACATAACCTCAAAATTTATGTGAAAAATGCAAAAAACCAAGTTTTTGGTTTTTTATTTTTATCTTTACAAAAATTTTTTTTTTAACGAAATTTTGTGAAAACTTACCTTTCTATGTCCCAAACATACTGTAATTTTTTTGATTTAAAATATTTATTTTTTCACCTTATTTTGACTTAATATCGAAAAATCACCCTAATTTTCAATCGAAAATTCACCTGTCAAAATATCCGCTTTTTTAAAAAAATCTGTGAGCTTTTTATTTGCTAAAATCTCTACTTTCTGATGGTATAAAAAAGATATACACTACTATGGTAAATTTTCTCAGAAAATGCAATGAAACGACAACTATTTTTGCATGTTTCTTGCAATCTTTATGGATTTGTAATTTTTTTGCTTATTAATTTATTAATTTAACATGGATTTTGACGTTTTTCGATTAATTAAAGTGTAAATTTTAATAGATGGCTCAAAATTGTACATAAATATTAAAAATATATATTTAAAAACTCGAACTCGTCTTGCGTTTTCTGAGAAAATTTAACATGGCAGTGTATATTTTTTTATATACCATCAGAAAGTAGAGATTTTAGCAAATAAAAAGCTCACAGATTTTTTTAAAAAAGCGGATATTTTGACAGGTGAAATTTCGATTGAAAATTAGGGTGATTTTTCGATATTAAGTCAAAATAAGGTGAAAAAATAAATATTTTAAATCAAAAAAATTACAGTATGTTTGGGACATAGAAAGGTAAGTTTTCACAAAATTTCGTTAAAAAAAAAAATTTTGTAAAAGATAAAAATAAAAAACCAAAAACTTGGTTTTTTGAATTTTTCACATAAATTTTGAGGTTATGTGAAAAAAGTGTAAATACAAAAATTGTAGACCTTTTTATTACCTATAACTTTGCTATTTAACTTTTTTCCATAGGACTTATAGTTTTGCTGGAAATTGAGATAAACCGTTTTTTACCCTTAAACCCCCCCTCCCCCCCACTTCCCGACCTCAGATCGCCCGTAAATTATTTTTCCTTTATTTTTTGTTATATTCTCTTCCTTTTGCAATAGGTTTCATCCTATTATAATTTTTTTTGTTTTCAAAAATTATCGACCCTGGACTAATAGGCGTACCTACATAAGGTATTACAGTGTGAAAAGGTGAAGTAGAGAGAAAAAAAAGTATATACTATTTACTATTACTATTACTATTACTACTACTACTACTACTACTACTATTACTATTTAGTATTTACTATTTTTCCCGAGGCGAAGCGAGGACGATTCCATACTATTATAATATTATATTAGTATAGAAGCATGGACAAGTAAGCCTGAGTACTACATAGTGTTACAACACGCGTTGCCACAGATTAGGCCGCGTCCAGCAGTTTATCAAATTAAATGGCTGCGGTTGCCAACAGCCAACAGCTTGCGGTTAGAGTTCCGTCACGAACTAATCTGTGGATATCACTTACTTGTAACCGTGGTTTAAGAATGGTTGTAAAGCTGCTAATAATTATAGGCCTAAGACCTAATTGCGAGTGAGCGCCCAATATGTTTCGCACTGCTTGCACTTTATGTCAAAGTGATTTAATACCAGTGAAGTATAATGTCATAGAACAGACATCTCGTACAAAATATGTGTCCCGCCCGGGAGGTTCCATTTTCAATACTGAGCCGCGGTTCTCCTTTCAAAATCGAACGAATCCATTGAAGATTGAAGCTACGTGGCGCCAATGCATTGAGACATACATGGTGTTCGCGGTATCGGTTCGATACGCTAGTAATAATACTTCAATGTTTAATACCATTATTTTTGTTCGAATAATTTAAATTGTCAACAAAGCCCAAACACGGTTTATAGATACCCCGTACTCCTGAAACACTCTTATAGCCTTCCTTTTAATTAAAAAAATATTTTTTTCATTAAAAAATGCTTTTTGTAACTAGGTTAAATTATTTAGATTTAATAAAATAAACACAAAATTAATTTAGTATTAAATAATGATAAAATAAGAGCACTACCCTCGGTCACTAAATAACACGTAACATTTTTAGCCACGTAACATTTTTAGGCTCAACGAGATTAAACCCGAATAAATTAAGCAAAATTTCAATTTTATCACAATGAGACGAGTACCATACGAAAACAGTTTCCTAAGGAAACCTTTTGAAAATATTTTTCTCCGTCTAACTATTTGTTGTGGATAAATGTATGGCCGAACAGAACTGATTTCGATGAGATTTCCAATGAAACATGCAAGATTTAATAGGGGACAGATCTTCTACAGACGAAGTTACGTTCGCGAGAAAATAATAAAATATGTAAGTAAAACCGCATAGATAATTGAATCATGTATTTTTGCGCTAAATTAAAAATAATCTAACATTTTAACAAAAAATTAACCGACTTCAAATGAAGTACATTGTACTTTTGACATGGATACCATTGTCAGATCTCGCTCAAATTTATGTGGGACCACACGACAAGCACCAGCTTTCAATAAAAAAATCATCGAACTCGATTGGCGCGATATTGAGTTATTCGTCCGTTTATCGCGCACATACTTAATGCAAATTATGAATTATATGATTTTCACATAGATGCCATTGTCAGATCTCGTTCAAATTTATGTGGGACCACAAAACAAGCACTAGCTTTCAATTATAACAAAAATCATCCAAATCGGTTCACCCAGTCCAAAGTTCTGAGGTAACAAACATAAAAAAAACAAAAAAAAATACAGTCGAATTGAGAACCTCCTCCTTTTTTTGAAGTCGGTTAAAAAAACAAGCCTGGGTTCAAATGTACCGCGGTGAATGAAAACCCCATAAATTATTATGACACTGTATTTCCATCTTGTTTTATTCCATTACGGACAAAAACATTAATTTGTCCATAACCATGTTTTCCATTACATTAATGACTTTATTAATGTAATGCTGAGTACCGTCATAAATTTTATTATCGGCTCAGTTTTGTCAGCAAATCTCCATCGAAGGTTTTTCTACTGTCTGAGAATATGATGCTACTGCCATATTGTTTTGTTTCGGTTTTCGTATAGATCCCGTATATTTATTTAATACTAGGAAATCGTCCTCGCGTCGTTTCGGAAAAAATTGTAAAGAAAAAAATATTATATAGCCTATATCACCCGGGGATAGTGTAACTTCCCAACAGTGAAAATTTTTCAAATCGGTTCGGTAGTTTATGAGCCTATTCAATGCAAACAAATAATCAAATCTTTCCTCTTTATAATATTAGTATATTAAGATAATAAAATATAGCTCGTGTTACTTCGAAACAGTCGAATATCCTAATGGTGAAAGAATTTTTGAAATTGGTCCAGTATATTTGAATTTGTCCATTCTTCTTAGTCGGTGTCTTCATTGCTGAAGGTCGTATCTAGCTTGAAGTATTGGTCACTCGGTGCACTATGATCTTCACGATGTTCTGTCCTCGGCGGTTCTTAGAGCTTGGGTTATCGGCAGGCCTGTGAGGGTCTTTACTAGGTCGGACCAGCGGGTAGGTGAGCGACCGCGTGGTCTTTTCCCATCGACCTTGCCGACTACCATCAGCTTTTCAAGTTGTCAGGGTCCCTTCGAGCGATATGTCCAAAATATTTGAGAATCCTCTGAGAACAAATAGTGGACAGTCTTGTGGTTATTTTAAGCTCCTTTAGTATAGACACGTTGGTTCGACGTGCAGTCCATGGGATACGTAACATCGGCCTCCAACATCACAAAATCTAGCATTTGTCCATTAAAACAAATTATTAAAACCTTCCTCTTTATAATATTATTATAGCTTAGATGACTGAGATACGAAGAACGTGGTAGAGTCTGCCCTTGCCTCCTAAGGAAGCTCACACTCTGTAGTGGGCAATTAACGGGCTGAAGAGAGGAATTTTCAGAACTACAATCTGAAGAGAATGTTAGGAGAATATATCAGTTTCCTGTATTAACTATTCCATAGTTAGCAATTTTCGTACCCTAGGGATTAAACGTTCGTATGAAGATTTTCTCAAAGCTTCGTTATTTTTTTGCAGCTTTGTAGAAATAGTTTGCGATGAAAAAAGTGGAGATTGTTTTTGTAAGGTATTAGTAGGTATTAGTGCGATAATCCACGTATTAGTGTTATTAAAGTGTGTCTGAACAAAAAATCGCTTCTCATATTTAGTGTTTATATGCCAGTTAATGACATTGACAACTTACCGTTGTTTACGGAGTGTCTTAGCATGATAAGTGCGATAATAGATGAATATAGAGACTGTGAGTCTGTATATATATTGGGTGACTTCAATGCACACCCTAACGAGCTCTTCTGCAATGAGCTACTTAGTTTTTGTACAGAGCATAACCTGTCATGTGCTGATATAAATATGTTGGGGGTTGACTCAGGTACGTACACATTTACAAGTGATGCGCATGGATGCAGGAGATGGCTGGATCATTGCATTGTAACTAAAGCTGCACAGAGAACGGTTAGTAAAGCTTGGGTGCAACATGATGTGTACTGGTCCGACCATCATCCCCTGTATTTAGAATGTGAATTAGATAATATACCAATAAAGTGTGATGGCGATTCGAGAAAGCTAACTGAGCACGTAGGAGTGATATGGGGCGAGAGGGATAGAGAACAAATAATTTCATATCAAAAATACTGTAATGAACATCTCAGTAACATAGATATCCCCATGGAACTCAGAATATGTACAAATAATGCTTGCTCGATTCCACATCACTCTGAGCTCATCGATAATTTGTACACCGATACGATGACAGTATTGACTACAGCCGCTAAGATATCATGTAAAGTTGGTAGGCGTAGAAAAGGTGGGTACATCGCTGGCTGGAATAGGTATGTAGCTGATGCTCACAGGGACGCTAGAGCTGCCTTTCAGGTATGGGTAATAGCTGGTAAGCCGTGTGAAGGACGTACATACAAAGATATGTGTGACAGTAGACGCGAATTTAAGATGAGGCTTAAATGGTGCCAGGATAATCAGGAAAGGATAAGGATGGATATACTGGCATCAAAGCATTCTTCGGGAGATTTTAAGGGTTTTTGGAAGCACACTAGCAAACTGAACCCTAGTCCTGGTGTACCTGTGAGCGTCGGAGGTGAGAGTGACCGCAAAAGCATTGCCAATAGTTTTAAAGATCATTTTGTAGTGAAATCTAACATACACCCATCATCGTCGGGAGTGCGCGATGGTGAGACCGACATACCAGCATGCAGATACAAAATAATAGTAAACGAAGATGAAGTGCATACCATCATTAAGTGCATGCAAAGAGGGAAATCTCCGGGATATGACGGTCTCAGTATCGAGCACTTTAGACATGCTGGACCGCACATATCACGTATTTTGGCAATGCTTTTTAACCTCTGTCTACGTCACTCCTACCTACCAGACCAATTAACCAGGACGGTAGTTGTTCCCATCTTGAAGAATAGGACTGGAGATGTGTCTGACAGATCCAACTACAGGCCCATCTCACTTGCCACGACCACGGCCAAAATACTTGATAGTGTACTTAATAAACGCCTCGTTGGGACGGTAAATTTAAAAGATGCACAATTCGGGTTTAGGCCCGGTTTGTCTACTGAGAGTGCTATTCTAGCCCTTAAGTACACTGTCAGGTATTACACAGACAGGAAAACACCCGTATATGCCTGTTTCCTCGACCTATCCAAGGCCTTTGATCTAGTGACATATGAAAAGCTATGGGAAAAACTACAGCGCGCCGGTATGCCAGAGGAAGGCACAGAGCTACTTCAACACTGGTATCGAAATCAGGTAAATCAAGTGAGGTGGGTCGACACGCTATCTGATGCGTACAAGTTGGAATGTGGTGTGAGACAGGGGGGATTAACATCTCCAGTCCTGTTCAACTTATATATGGATGACTTGATTGAGGAACTCAGCAGTACCCATGTCGGATGTCACATTGACGGCGTGTGTGTCAACAACATCAGTTATGCAGATGACATGGTGTTGCTGGCTCCCTCAGTCAAAGCGCTTAGAAAACTTGTAAATGTGTGCGAAACCTACGCGCGGGAACACGGCCTCAGATACAACTCAAAAAAGAGTGAGGTACTCGTATTTAACACGGGGAAACATAAAATAGTAAACGTGCCCCCGGTAGTACTTGAGGGTTGTGCGTTAAACGTAGTGGACACGTTTAAGTATCTGGGCCACATTGTAACGTCTGACTTGAGGGATGATCCAGATGTAGAACGGGAACGCAGGGCGTTGGCGGTGAGGGGCAACATGCTGGCCCGTAGGTTTGCTCGTTGTAGTAAGGAAGTGAAAATCACTCTGTTTCGGGCTTACTGCCAGTCCTTCTACTCGAGCAGCCTGTGGGTCAGGTACACGCAGCGCGCCTACAACGTCCTGCGGGTCCAGTACAACAACGTCTTTAGGATGCTGTTGCGGTTACCGCCGCGCTGTAGCGCGTCGGGTATGTTTGCAGCGGCGAGGGTTGACGATTTTTACGCCGTGAGACGGAAAAAGATCGCCTCCATACTCCGTAGGTTACAAGAGAGCTCCAACAGTATCCTGAAGATGGTGGCTTCTCGCCTGGATTGTCCCTTGCAACATTTCATGACGAAGGTTGCGACTGGATCGAATTGAAATATTATTGTAATTAAATTATTATTGTTATTATTAATTTATTATTAATTTTGAATGTAATTGTAATGAATTTTTGATTTTATTTTAACTTGGTAATTATTTAATTTGAATGTTAATTTTGATTATTTTGATTATTAAAAATTGCACTGATCTTATGTCCACTAACACTAGTTTGTAAGATATACCTACTAACAAAATACCTATGGATCAGTCTGAAATAAAGGATTATTATTATTATTATTATTATTATTAGCGTCCATATTTCATGAAAATATACTAAAGTTTAAGAAGTATAGGTCAGTAGAGATATAGTAAGAAAGTACGTAAAATACTTCAAGATTAATCCCAAGGCTTGAAGAATGATTACAATGGCGTCAATTAGGCCAAAGTTCTAGAGTGGATCTTGTAACAACGCTTGTATTAAAGTAATTCAACTAAAACATTATGTAAGACGACCCGTGTGGCGCAATGGTTACCATGCAAGACCGCCTTGCCAAGGATCCTGGGTTCGATTCCCAGCGAGGCGAAATTTAAATAATGAGATCACACTGTTCTCGGTCTGAGTGTGTGTTGTTTTCTTAGTGTGTCCATGGCACCCACACACAGAGAATCTTTGTGTGGGGCTATGAGTATGTGTTGGTATTTATTAACTTATTCTGTTTCAGTCTTACGACGATTTCTTCAAGTCTCTGCTCTTCAACGCGCGTATCATAGTACAGATCTTCTTCGTGATGGGCGGTTTCCTGATGGCATACAAGATGTTACTTTATGCAGAAACGCATCAGTTCTCCCTGAAGACTGTACCCCTGGCACTCCTGAATCGTTGGCTAAGGTTTGTATGATGATATCCAAATATATTTTAGCCGTATTGGGGCGGCTTAGAATACTAACAGCAGTCATACAAACGACTCATCGTGTTTCGGCTGGAGGCTTGAGAGCCAGTTCTTTCTTTCTTTTTCTTCTCTCTGTCGTCTCCAGCAACGAATCAGTATTGCCTTTGGTGTTGTTGTATCCATGAGCGACTATGCCACTTACTGACACTACTATGAAAGGGTCATTTGACATGAAAAAGATACGGTTTGCTAAACAGTTCTTTTTTTCATTTTGATTTTTTATTTTAAATTCAAAATTCATTTGTTTTCTTTATACCTTCGTCTTTGGCTCACAAAATAGCACATGAATACCAAATTTTAACTCATTTAGTTTAGGAGAAAATTGGTTGTGAAGGACGGTCGCCCAGACACAAGAGTGATCGTATAAGGATTCGGTTTTTCGTTTTTTTTTTCGTTCGGAACCCTAAAAAGTATAGTTTTTTTTATAGTAAAGTTTAAAGATAAATGGTTATACGAGTAGTTTGAGAGAGTTGGTACCACTATAAACAGCCTTAATTCTTAACCTGGTAAATTAGTTAAACGCTCCCAGCCTCTTAAGTTGGTAGCATGCATTATTCGTATTGAGCAGTAAGAAGCCATTCCAATAATTGGTAGGTAGGCAGGTACTACCTACCTGAGGTAAAGTGCGCCCATTACAGACTTATAACGGTAAAAGTTTCTCAATACTGCGTGTACGAATCCGTGAAATTAGATCATTTGTGAGCGAGCGATTACAATAAATAAGGGGATTTTTTCTTATTTGCACCTACTATATCCATAAGTCTATTTTGTAATAATATGGTCCTAAGGATCTTAAAGGATATTAAAATGGAATGGATGAAAAAATATTATTGGTTTAAAAAGCATGTTTTTAACTTTATCGCTAGGTTGGAAATGACCTTACCTGGGGTTCCCGGGTTCAATTCCCGGAAAGGAAATTTGCGTTAGGGATAAATATGTGTAAAAGGGTCATGAGTATTATTTATGTCTTAATTTCGTGTGTCTATGCCGTTTCCGAACCGAGGACGTCCTGGTCTACAATGATGGTCTCAGCGTTTTATTATTTAAAATTTGTCCTTATGTACGCCAAAGGCTTTAAGCTGCGGCTACATTAGCAGGTTCAGGCTGGAAGCTTGGGAGCTCTTTCTTTCGTGGTCGGCAACGCATCGGTGACGTCTTTGGTATCCATATCGGTAGCCACATACCATCAGTTCGATCGTCAGCTCATTTGTTGGCTAGTTACATAAAACATTCTCTTATTTAACTTTAAAAAAATTGTGAAAATTTTGATTACACTCAGTATCATAATTTTTTCACTGACCTTTGTAACTTGAAACTTCATCGAATCTTTTTTGTAATGAATAGATGGTATTATTACCTTTCAATTTTTCACATCTATGGGACCTTTAAGTCCAGAGAAATGGAAGTTTTTCGTAACAGTCGTCTAACATAATTAAAAAAAAAATGGCGTTCATTCCAAAAGAAAGAGGGCTAAACCCCCATATATGGCTATTTTTGTGGATAAAATTAGGTATGAAATGCCCTTAAAATTTTAATTATCGCTAGTTGGTCGCTGGACACTCTGTATATGTTTAGTGGGAATAAAACTGTGGGGATTTTTTAAATTTTAATTTAAGATTTTTTTTTTCATCAAGCTCTCTTTTCTCCTACAGGTTGATCCCAGCAGTCCTAGTAGTAATGGGCCTGGCGATGACATGGGTTCCACATATGGGCTCGGGACCGATGTGGGACGCGGTGGTCAAGCGTGAGCGGGACTTGTGTAGAAGCAACTGGTGGCAGCTGGTCATATTGATGCCTAATTTGTTCCCGTTTGAGCATTTGTGTCTGCCTCAGGCTTGGTAAGTAGTAATAAATAAAAATATTGATGATGGAATCGAACAGATTTTGGAGCGCCATAAGGAGGGGTTTCCCCCAGCTCTCAGCAGCTCTGTTGAGAAGAGATTAAAGATTTTGTGTGTTTGCTTGTAAAGAATAAAGTAAAAACTTCTCAACTGGTTTTAAAATTCATTAACCTTTTGAAAGTTACATTGTCAGCGTACGTAAGCTGTAATTTGAAAAAAAAATATATTGTGAATGGATCATAAAATTGCCTATAAAAATTGCGCTATTGAAACTGACTGACGACACATAAAATAGTGTTTACATGTCATTTGTGGTACTCATTATTACTAAAATATTAAGTTTTCCGAAGAAAAGCGAGGGCAGTTTACTAGTTAAAAATAAAATCAGATTACTTTACTTTCCTACGCATTCATTATTCACGCCAAATTTCAATATTCTACATCAAATTCTGCATTGAAAGCTTTCCGCATGTTTTCTAATTCATTTTCCACTTCGTTAAAATCAATGGGAAATCCTCTATAATATGCTACAGATTTTGCGGCTTCCTGAAATAATTTATGATTTAGATACTTACTCATATGGCCGGTTTCTGAAGTCTCCAGTTAAACGATCAACAGCTATTGAATCAATAAAGTTAAACTTAAGTTATAATATCCGATAACGCACTTCAATTGAACACACAGTGTAATTCAACACATTTTTCCACGCAATAATTCAACCGGTCGATATATAAATTTTATGGAAAATCAACCTTATGATGTACATAATAGAATTCAAACACATAAATTTAGCAATTCCGGCCACTTGGCTCCTGTTCCGAGTTGATATTACTTAACGATAAATTAGGAGTAAATTATCGGAAGTGGAGAACGCACTTTACAATACACCTGCACTTAATTTTGAACCTTACTGCAGCCACGATAGAGTTGAAAATCTAGTGAGGCTGCGTTAATATGACAAGATGCATTACCGTTTTTCATTGCAGTCGAATTTGTGTCGTAACTATTATGAATAAAGTTCCGTTTAGTATAAACCTTGGGTAATGGCTTCTTAGCGTAATTCCGCTGAAATATCACACTACAGATCAGCACGTTTCTTTACTCAATGTCTGCGTTACGCGGCATATGTTTGCTGCATGCGTTTGTGATATGCGGCTGCGATTTTAGTGACATTGAACATGACACATGGACCAAGCAAAACTCATATTAGTTCTATGTAACTGGTAACAGAAAATTAGACAACCCGTCTTCAAAACTACAATCATAAGCAAAACATTATAATTAAAATTGAGTAGTAAATAATTCATTACTTGATTTATTAACGTAAGTGAATACTTGAATTTTGAAAATCTGTCTTAAAAAGTGATCGCAGATATGCGCACCGTAAGTGCCGCATTTATAAATTCGTTGTATAATATAATCTAAAATTTTAACAAAAAACCGACTTAGAATGAAGTACATCCTTTCCAATAACAATAAAAAAGAATCATCGAAATCGACTGGCGTGATATTGAGTTATTCGTCCATTTGTCGCGCACATACTTAATGAAAATTTAAGACATATTGTTTTCTCATGTATGCCATTATCAGATCTTAAAAAAATTTAAGTGGGACCACACGACAAGCACCAGCTTTCGATTAAAAAAAAGAATAATCCAAATCTGTTCAGCCAGTCGAAAGTAGGTAACAAACATAAAAAGTACAGACGAATTGAGAACCTCCTCCTTTTTTTGAAGTCGGTTAAAAATCATGTGAGATCCCACCGCGCATATTTTATCCGCACCGTACGCGCCATATTAAAAAAATGCGGTAAGTATTATTAGTCTCTTTACAATTCTCCTAGTGAACGGAAGCTTAACTACAATATTATTTTTTTAATTTTGCTCACCTTGTCTTAATGTTTTGCGTCATGTCGTCCTAAATTTAGGGCAATATAATATTTGACCCTCAAAGCCGCATCGCGTTAAACGCATGCGTCAGACGCACGAGCCGCATTACTTACATTACCCAATCGTCATTAAAACCAAGGTTGCACGTTAATCTATTTGTTAAGTTACACCACAGTATACTTACAAAACCCCTATCTTCTCATCTGAAGTCGGATGTGTGTACATTATTGTACAGTGCATGTCATTAAACGAAGGATAATTATTTTTATAGTGCACCGGATAAAATATGTGAAGAAATGTCAAATTTTACAAGCTGACCCGGCGAATTTCGTATCGCCTAACAATCTATGAATGTACTTTGTTGTTACTTTTTATAATAACTTTTATAGTTTAGGTAGGTTTAACAAATCAGAGACCATTAAATTCCCTCCTCTCCCTCTCGCCCTCTCCCTCTTTCTTCTCGCCATCTCCCGAACAATTCCATCATACATGATTTTTGCGTAACTTAAACCGTTTACGCAACGCACGTTAAAAGCTCTCAAAAAGGAATATTTTTTCCCGTTTTTGCAACATTTTTCATGCTTCGTTCCTATTGGTCACAGCGTGATTTTGTAAAGCCTAAAGACTTCTTCGATAAATGAACTATCCAACACAAGAAGTGTTTTTCAATTCAAACCAGTAGTCCCTGAGATTAGTGCGTTCAACCAAACAAACAAACTCTAACTTTATAATATTAAATAATCCAAACAAACAAACAAACTCTTCGGCTTTATAATATTTTAGTATAGATTAAACAATCTGATAGGGTGCAACACTCATAACTAAAGTAAGTGGCAAAATATAATATAATTACATATTATGTCATACCTACTATGCCCCACTTTACTATAAGTATATTACAGATAAGTGTGCCCTTTCTGACTTTTAAGAGCTTAACTAGATAGGAATCAAACATGTGTTTTTGTTTCTTTTTCAAGTCTTTGGTTAGTGTTACACACTACTGATTGAGTTAGCCGCCAAACGATTCGTGTTCTGGCTGGGGCTTGAGAGCCATTTCTTTCTTTATTTTCTCTTTTTCTTTACGGCAATACATTTACTTTTTTTTTTTTTTTAAATCTTTATTTGTTAAAAGGGGTTTTGTCACAATGTGACCATGTCACCCCCGTACAGGCTAACATTTATCACATATATAAACACAACAAAAATCAATATAAAGACTTGTATAGTTTTAACAGCATTTTGGCTCCTTCGGATAACGGTGTAGCCAAAATACTGTTACAACTTCCAACTTCACAGGTCTTTTGTTGCATCAAATGCTGTCTTAATCTTTCATTCCGAGCACATTCCATCAACACATGATCTACATCTTCAACCACATTGCACACGGCGCAATTAGGGGATTCAGAACGATCCATCAGATTTTTAAACTTATTTGATGGAATGTGCCCGGAACGAAGCCGCATTAGGGATACAATATCTCTTCTACTACAATGTACCTGTTCAAACCATGGGTAACGAAGAGGCTGGCCTTGGATGGTCTTATACCATATTCCTTTGGTGCGAGATCGCTCGTCAAAGTATTCGTTCCACAATTGTCTGCAACTGGTTTTCGCATCCGTAAGCAGCTCGCTATGTAAGGGCCAACAGTTGTAAGGTACGCCGTCACTCACAGCTTGTCTCGCAGCACGATCAGCCTCTTCATTCCCCACAATTCCAACGTGTGAGGGTATCCACTGGATAATCAGCTCCTTTTTTGATGCACGAATTTTGATAATTGTATCCAGGATGTTATAGGCTATCGGCAGTCCTCGACTATTCGAGGGGAGCCGAGCCAAATGAAAAAGGGCACTTTTGGAATCAGACAAAATAATAATTTGACTATTATCCGTGGATGCTGCGTAAGATAAAGCTTCGGATATCGCAATAAGTTCGCAATGCATGATGGACACATTGGCACTTATATTAAATTTCATGCTAAAATTACTTTGCGGATCATAGACGGCAGCCCCACATCCACCTTCATCCTTGGAGCCATCCGAGAAAAGCTTAAAATATGTATTGTATTTACAGATAAGTTCATTGCATTTGTTACGTAGATCTATTACATTATTATATCTCCTTGCAGATTCTATGCCATCAACCTCTGTTTTTATATTTATAGCCAAATCATAGTAAGTAATCCAATTGTTTAGGGTATAAATTGGTAATTTAGAATAAGAGTGTAGGTGAATATTAGAGTATTCTCTGTAGATTATTATCAATAACGGTAACTTTTTCCTAATCCAATATTCATTTAGGCATGATTTATGTAATTCTTCCAAAACATTTATAGTAATATTGTTACTAGACGATCGAGACTTGAGCAAAAACTTTGAGGCTAAATATCTTCTGCGAATGTGCAGAGGTTGAAGGCATAGCTCACTCTCCATAACGTGAATGGGGGAGCTCTTCACAAAGCCACCCACCACTCTCAGAGCCTGATTTTGCACTTTGTCTAGTTTATATAGATGAGTTTTTACGCTGTTATCTATTAAAAAACTAGCGTAATCCAATCGACTTCGAATTATAGCAATGTATAATCGCCTCAAGTGTTTTGGGTGAATGCCCCATTGAGGTCCTGCCAACACTTTAAACAAATTTAAAAACCTACATGTACTTCCTCGCGTTTCATTTATGTGTTTATTCCAACTTAATCTTCTATCGAGCCACATACCTAAATACTTAATATTTTGAACTTGTTCAATGTTTTGACTATTTATCTTCAAATGAATATTATTTCTATTTACATTTCTAGTGTAGCCCCTAGTGAATACACATACTTTAGTTTTCCTGTGGGATATGCTTAAGCCTATCTCTTCTAAGGTGTCATTAAAAAGATTCAAAGCATCTTGAATAGCAACAGCTGCATCTGCTATGTTTTTACGACAAGCATAAAGTGCAAAATCATCTGCGTATTGGGAGACGCTTACATTAGTTATGTTTTTACAGATTTTAATCGTAGCTACATTAAATAATAACGGAGAGAGGGGATCACCCTGGGCTAAACCTGTTCCAGAATTTCGACTGATTATGTCATTATAATTAACCTCAATGTATAATCGGCGTAGATGCAAAAATTCCCAAAGATATTTACAAATCGAAGCCCCCACTCCGAGATTATCCAAAGTTTTCAAAAGCGCAATCACATTAACATTATTGTACGCGTTTTCGATATCCACAAAACAAGCTACAGTCGAGTAACCTTTACTAAAGCCACTTTGAATTCGGGACACTATCCTCGTGAGATTGTCCATGCAAGATAATGATTTTCGGAATCCAACTGTTTCCTCTGAAAAGCAGGAGTTCTTCTCGAGGAACCACTCTAATCGACGCGTAATAAGTGTGTGAAAAATTTTGCATGGACAAGATAACAAGGCAATAGGTCGAAAGCTGGAACTCAAGTTAGCATTGGTACTATGTTTCGGTACAGGAACTATTCTCACATCTCTCCACTGCCTTGGTACGAAACCAGATGATAAGAACCTGCTGTATAGTGAAACTAAAATAATTTTAGCTGAAAATGGTAGATTTTCAATCATGGAATAAGAGATGTCATCGGTACCAGGTGCAGTATCCGATCTTTTAATGTTATTGTCAAGTTCCTGTACCGAAACAGGTACATTTAAATGTGTATTATCATTTTGAAATGTTGGAGTCGGAGGCATAACATAATCAGGAGCAAGACCGTACAACAGGGATTTAGCTGGCTCACGATTTATGCTAGATCTTTGTGACTTATACCCCTTAAGCCACCTCATTTTTGTCCACATTTCGCTGGAAGAGGTAACACCATCCATACTTTCACAGAACATTTCCCACGACTTAGATTTTCCGCCACGGGTCGCTGACTGTGCAACTTTGAGCCTTTCGAGTAATGTATCTAAATTATCTGGCGTAGGATTTCTTCTGAAAGTTGCAAGTGCCTTACGTCTTTGTGCTACAGCCTGTGATATACTCTGATTCCAGTATGATCTTGGTGTAAATTTACGTTCATGAAGAGGGTTCTCGCAGATTTTAATAAGTGGTATTGATTTATCAGCTGCCTTGTTAATCAAATTAATGAAATCATCATATGAGTTTGATTATCATCCGCTACGATGAAGTCCAACAATTCCCTTTCAATGTGTGTCCTATACCCAGCCCAATCAGCCTTCTTGAAATTACGTTTCCTCTTACCTGTACTAGTTGCTGCAATACTTGTTTTCATTTTGATCACAAAATGATCACTTCCAAGACTTTCATTTAATACTTTCCAATCACATTTTAAAGCAATATCGACCGATGCCAGGGAGATATCAGGAGACGATTTTTGAATAAAGTTGTTAACCAGTTTGACTCGAGTGTGTGTACCGTTGTTCAGAGTAACACAGTTGTGCTCTAATATTGAGTCATATATTTGGTTTCCACGTGAATCTACTTTGGTGGACCAGTTTGTATGGTGCCCGTTTAAATCCCCTGCAATTAAAGTTCTACTGCCAGCCAATGTGAAAATTTGGTCCCAATCCCTTGAATTTGTTCTTACTGATGGTGGACAGTATAGGGAGAACACATTTTCCAGGTGGTCACAATTTGATATTTTAACATGGATAATCTCAATTTGTGAATTTGTGAGTTCTGTATCGCATTTTTCCCCTTTTACAGATCTGTGTGTTAAAATGGCCACTCCCCCGTATCCATCCGCACGATCAGATCTAAATATATTATAGTCAGGTATCCGGAACTGGCTGTCTTCATTTAACCAGGTCTCACTGATAATTGCAATGTGTATCTTTTCCTGGTGTAGTAGGGCTTCAAATTCAGTTTTCTTAGGGCGAATGCTTTGAGCATTCCACTGTAGGACATTCAAGGAGACGTAGTAGTTGTTGTATTCCACAGTTGTTTTATGAAATACCAACAAGGCTGATCTTCAAGATAATACATGACAAATGATAAAAACCCTTCAAATATTAGGTTAATACAGTTTTTAATTTTGTCACCCCATGATTTGCCCTCTTCTAATAAAATTTTCTTTATTTTTTTAAGAAGTAGTTTCCAAGAAATCCGATCTTTAAAACTCGATCTCCTTTGTTCCTTTTCCTGTTGTTCTCCTTCTTTTTCTTCTTCAGTCTGTTGTTCATCTTCCATTTTATCGGTATCGTCGTTTATCTCGGTCCAGAACTCGTATTCGTTATCACCTTTTTGTTTTTGGGAGTTTTCCTTGGATTTATGTGCTCTTGCCTTTGTTTTCTTTTGCCCCTGCTCTTTAGTCACATCAGCATATGAAGGAGTATCTCTCGTCTCATTCATCGGAGTAGATCTTGTAGGATGTGCAGATGGTGTTGAGAAAGGTGGCTCTTGTGTATTCTTTCTTGGGGGTGGTGAAAGTGGCACGTAAATGGTTAGAGCTCTTTTATATGAGCAGTTAAATTCTGCCATCAATTCTCTTATTCGTCTTTCCTTGATAAAGACCGGGCAGATTTTAGCCATTGCCATGTGTCTACCGGTGCAGTTATTACATTTAAATTGTGTGGTTTCGCAATTAGCATGGCTTTTCGTGCATTTAGGGCAAATGGTTTTTAACGACGGACACCATTTGATCGAGTGTCCAAATCGCCAGCATCGGGAACACTGTGTCACTGGGTAGATATATGGAGTGACGTTTACTCTTGTATCATATATATGCAGATATGTTGGTAGGGACGATCCCTTAAAACAAACTCTGATGGATTCACTTGGTTCCCAGTGTCCATCATTAGTATTTTTCCGTTTCAATCTTTTGATAGCTAAGATTGGAGTTTCACATCGAAGCCCTTGATAAATTTCTTCTTCACTTAAGTTAAGATCAATGTCTTTTATAACCCCATATGACTGATTGATTTCAAAGGTTTTTTGGCACTTAAATCCATCCTCAGTAAATTTTTTGGAACAGAAAATTGACTCTGCGCTCTCTTCATCACTGAAGTGCAGTAATACTTTAAACGGATTAATGTATTTAACTTTTGTAACATTTTTAATATTTTCGGCTTTCAACAATTTTGCCAAGCCGAACTGCTTAGGCGACTTTTCTGTACAAGTTATACACACCTCAAATTTTTCTTCCGGAACTCTTGTCATCTCGTCGAACTCATCACAGCGCACCATCCTTTTAGACCTTCGCCCTACCGCGGTCCAAATTTCTTCTTGACTCAATTCTCGGCTCCGTTTTGTCGGTCTTCTCGACCCCATGTTATTGTCAGACTTCTCAACATTTTCAAATAGGTCATTAATATCTTCCGTACTCCTTATCGTCTCACACTCGATATTATTTTCGCCCTCGATCTCACTTTGTATAGAAGCGAAGTCCTCGCTACTATTCATTGCGAATAACGTAAGCGATCTACATGGTAAACAACTCACGCGTAGGTAAGTACCTGCGCGCTAAGCGCACTACGAACGAAGCGACTCAACTGATAAGATCGCACAAAAGATCTACGCGTCCAGCTATAACGGGCGCCCGCGCGCAAGTGACATTTACTTCTGGATATTATTAATATCTATGAACGATTTTGACCACTTACGAACATGTGAATAATACTTAATGTTAGATAAATAAAAGCCTTTTTAATTTAGAAAATTATTATAAAAAATATATAAGACTCCATCGAACTTACGAGTTGATTCTTATCCTTATTCTCGAAAGTAGCCATCCGGAAATGTATTAAGTCTGCCAAATATATGTAAAGTCTGCCATTCCAAACTAGCTGAAGTGGTAGGTTATGGCCTTAATTCCTCTTTTCTCTTTCTTCTCTTTTCTCATTTCTCTTTCTTTTCTTCAAAAACTAAGAATTTGATAATACAAATCTTAAGCTTTTATTCTGTGATCAAATACATAGGTATATATAGGTAGGTAGGCATATGTATGTATGCTTTATGATTATGTATACCACGCGATCATATATTATTGAGTTAACTCTTCATAGATAGTGCTTCAAAACAGCCTTATGTTCAAATAAAATAGAACCTACAAAACCTAAAATTACAAAACCGTAGGAAACTGACAACACCTAACTTAATTAGAAACGAATGAACAACCACAAGAACTTAAGGTAACATTTGAGCAAAAGAAAACAAGGAAAAATGAACCCTTATTCTCGGACTCAAGATTAAATTTAGATTTCATTATCTACCTTAAGTTCTCGTTTGGACGTAAGGTTGTACCAATCTACGCTTTTCACGAGCAATTTAAAAGAAAGATGAAACTTTACGGAGCGAAGGAATGATTACGATTTAAAGTGAATTGAAGAGGTGATAGCTTAGGTGTTCACAGTAGTGCTAGAGATTAACACATCGACTGGTATAGCTTTATCGATATAGGTAAAGCTCACTGGGTTATTTTGTAATCACTAAGATTTAAAATAGCAAAAGAAATAAAAGAACTTAGGAACGTTGCGGGACGTTTAGCGTTTGGTGTTGAGACTTTATGAGAGATATCGAAACAATTTTGTAGAAAATATGCATGAAAATAAAATTGATTAAAGGAAACTAATATATCTCATTGAATATTCAGATTTTCTTTAAATAATCGTAATATACTGCATACGTTATTTGTGTATAAACTCGGTGCTCTGAGAGAGAGGAAGAGATCACGGAATCCAATGGGAAGAAGGATGGAGCGCGTGGTGTTTTGACATCTCGTCACCGTTTTATTATCTAGTTTAAACCACCACAGTAAAGTCAAAGTCAAAGTCAAAATATTTTATCCATATAGGTATCACTGATACACATTTTTTTATCTACCAGCTTTTCGAAAAGGTGCTTTGTCATGAAGGAGAAGAAAAGCAAAAATATATTATTACAAAAAAGAATAATAAATTACAAAAATATTTATTAATCTGAGCGGAACTGGTTGCAGAGCTGGTCATTTCCATGCGTCTTTGTTATTTAAATACTCGTCTACACTATAATATCCCTTGCTAACAATTGTGTTTTTACACGTTTTTTGAAAGATTCTATTGGCAAATCAAATGTTTCACATCAATAATCTCTCTCCAACAGGTACTTAGGCACAGACACTCAACTGTTCCTCATCACGATGGTAGTGATGCTGGTAATCTGGAGATGGCCAAGGTCCGGGGTGCCGGTGCTGTCTGGGGTGATGGCAGTCAGTCTACTGATTCCATTCTTACAGAGTTACTTCATGGACCTCATGCCAATAAGAGTCAGTATATTCCCAGAGTAAGTACATTTTTTCTCTCTCGTACACCTCTACTCCTTTTTAAGGTTCCTAAGTAAAATCGGAACCCTTATATTTTCGTCATGTCCGTCCGTCCGTCTGTCCGTTTGTCCGTCCGCAGTCCGTCTGTGTGAATTAAACCGCCGAGACCCTTGGTGCTAGAAAGCTGTAATTTGGCATGGATAGGTATTAAAACTCCAGAATCGTAGAATAAAATATTTAAAAATTTTTTTTTAGTGTACATCCCCTACAGGTAATGTGAGGATGATTTTATATTCGTCGCGTACTCTATACGAGTAGTGTGAGGTATCGTTGAAAAGTTCTTCCAAAAATATTATGGGTCCTCTCAGATAATTTTTGGAATATTATATGATATTGTCTTGTAATTTTTCATCTTGGTGTACAATAAAGTGTTATTGTATTGTAAACTTCCTTCCTTCAACATAGAAGTATGAATATCGCCCGTATTTTCAGATCAATAAGGGACATATTCGGATATAACGACACGTTCTATCACGCTTACGTATCAGCGCAAGGAAATTGGGCAGGCTATCATCTCGGCGTGCTGACCGCTTGGTTCTATCATAAGGCGCAGAACGAAAAGTGGGACTTAAGAGATAATTTGGTGAGTTATAACCCAATATCTACACGAGATCTATACGCGACTTACGGGCGCACTGAAATATCAGAGGTGTAGTATACGTAAGTTTACTTAACTACTGCGCCATATTCTGAGTGCGACCCTTTTCCGACAGGGAGGTACAACTCCGAACTCAATCAAACGAATTTTATTTATAACACATCTTACCACAGAATTTTAAAATTGTTGCTATGGTTATGACGGAATAAATATTTCTTTCTTTGTTTCTTTCTTTTCAAAAGCCAAAAATTTGAAAGTTTTTCAATTCTTATTACTGTTCCTCACGGAATAATATAGAAGGGATAAGAAAACTCCACGTCTGCCAACCTAATAAAATCAGCTTGTAATTACTCCTCACTGAGACCTGATCCCAGGTATTGGACAGTTATAGGTTGTAATGCTAACAATTATTGGACGACTTGAGCACCGACACTCGTGATAAATCAATCAGTAAGCCGACTCAAACAGAACTAATCTCGAACATCGATTTGCTCTACCGCATTAGATTAGATCCTACCTAAGCTTTTGATTTAATTAGTCCGTAACTAGTGAAAACTGGTAAAATGTATCTTATATTAAAAGTTTAAAAGCTACATACTTAGTGTATCTGATCTCTTTTCTTTACATCTATTGATCCTTCCTTTGAAGAAAGTTGTCGTATTTAATTTTCGACCAAAAGATATTTGAGTGTGTCACGTTTATGATTATTCTTATTGATGATTTTAATAAAATACATTATTATAGGTCATCTTTAAAACCTACAATAACCGTTTTCAATTTCAGCTTCTGAAAATCCTCTTCGTTATCTCAGTCCCTGTAGCCTTTGGAACAGTGCTGATGGGCTGGGATCTTCATCATCGAGAAGCATCGGCCTTTGAGTCTGCTATCTTCAACGCCCTCAACCAAAACTTCTTTGCCTTGGCTATGTGCGTCTTTATCATCGGATACTTCTATAAATGCAATAGTAAGTATTACTATTTTCTCGTTATCTATATCTTTTATAACTGTAAGTTGTAACTAATCGATTTCTGTACATGGAATATGTTTTAGAAAAGCCATTATAGATTCCATAGTAATGATTTTTTAGAGTACCTATTTGTCCAAACGTTTTTAATGTTTGAATAATAAGGCATAGGTAAACTAAGTTTCAATTATTAATTTACGCTTATCAGGTATATTATTATGCCTATATATTGGGAATAAATCGTGGTTTTAACCAAGTTGCGATGGCAAAACTTTAAAGGGAGAATGTTAGCACAAATAGCCTTTAGTTAGTTGTTTTGCAGGGTTGTATTGTTTAGTAAGTTTTTTTATAATAGTTAACTTATATACCACTACTACTAACTTATATACGTATACCACTTTATCAGTGTCAAGCGATCAAATCTCGTCTTGGCAGCCCAGTTTTAAATATCAGAGATGCCATTGGTGTTTCTGATGTCCATAGGCGACGATAACCACTCACCATCAGCTGGATCGTCAGCTCGTTTGCCGGCTATTTCCATAAAAGAAAGTACGCATAAACGACGAAGCAAAGTGCGTGGTCCATACAGGAAGCTTGTTAATGGTTAAGTTTAACATGAATTACGAATATCAGGACGTTCGGTGGTTGAATTCTTAAAACATGGTCTTGTTTTTTCAGAAATCTATGTAGGATCCGTGGAGTGGGGTCCATTACAGCCGCTGGGTCGCATGTCGTATTGCGCGATGTTGGTTCACGCTACAGTCCTAAGAACTTACGGGGGACAGATGCGACGGTCCTTTTACGCTACGGATTATACTGCTGTGAGTTGTTTTATAACACTATTTATTACTGATTTCAGAGATATTTTTGGAGCTTTATAACCTGATAATTGCGAATTATCTGAAATTTCCCGCGCAAATGAGCGTGGTTTGTCTGCTTTTTGGCTTCATTAAAAAAATCTTACATCATTTTCTTAATTTTATTTAAATTAAAAATTGAATTTGATATAATACTCATTTACATAAATTAAAATTTCAAAATTCATAAATCATGTCCTTGTTTAGTTTTTCAAAAAGCAACGCAATTCTGGTTTCTGGAAGTATAATTTCTTGACAATCGAATCGTTTAGAAGACGGTCGAGCATTATATTGGATTGTGGAAGGAAATAATTTAATCCTCTTATTATTATAATAAATGCTTTCTGTATTCCTTCTTGTCGTAAACTGGTAGCCAGAGGTATGCATTTAGGTAATATATTTTACTTGCCATGAATAATGGAAAGCCTTATAAAATACATTCAGATGGCATTATTTGTTTCTTATGGGTTTATTACCCTTACTAATAAATAATAAACCGATCTTAAGACTGCAATCGCAAGATTCGGAGCTGAAATATGTCAGATCGTATATAAAAGTCACATTTGTAAAATCTGAGATTGCGCTCTTCAATTGAGATAAGTTTATAAATACAGGTCTAAGTAAATTTCGAAATTTACTCACAATTTTGTTTAGACTAATAATATGTACACTTACACATTCTTTGGCCCTGCTTATTAGTGCGTATCGCTGACTTGTTTGTTTGTTATGTTGGGCTAACGAAGCAGCAACTTAATAAACAAGAGAGTATCTGAAACTTGTCATAAGATTCAAAGTGTATTTGTTCCAAGCAAATATCGTTTTATATTCTGAGAAGTATCCCGTTCTTGTTACGAAAATACCTG
The DNA here is from genome assembly GCA_963932265.1 of Thymelicus lineola. Classification (NCBI taxonomy): domain Eukaryota; kingdom Metazoa; phylum Arthropoda; class Insecta; order Lepidoptera; family Hesperiidae; genus Thymelicus; species Thymelicus lineola. The sequence goes on along the minus strand of OZ010704.1, from coordinate 1,804,260 downwards.
ACGTTTGCAATTAGCATTTGCTTACAAAACATTGCTCACTTTTACTTTCATTTTTATCAGGTATTAAAAAATAGTTTTACTCTCTTAATATAAGCTTATCACATCATCAGCTTATCACAATTACTGCTGCAATACAATATTTATCAACAACGCTCAAGTATGCTGTTATCAGTAGTAGATTTCTATATCCGCGGGAATAGATCTTTATTCCGCTATCAAAATCCAAAAATAAATGAATTCTCGTATACCCTTCGTATCAGGTTTTAAATTTATAATTCCATTTTTTGAATATCATTTATATTATTGAATTTGTTCAGAAAAGAAAAATATTTCCGCAAACGATAACTTTTCCGACTATACGTTTCAAATTAATATTTTTATAATTTCATATAATATCTCCTCCCTTCTTTCTCAGCCGGCAACTCATGATATCCATGATGTCACTAATTTTAATGGCGATGGTTTGTACTTATTGCCCGTTTCTTCATTTGTCGGTTATTTACATTAAAACAGCTGAATGACTACATGTTTTTGTTACATATTATATGTTTCTAGTCAAAGAGCTTCAGTGATGCCTTTGGTGTTGCTGATGTCCATGGGCGACGATAGTCACTTACCATCAGATGGATCGTCAGCTCGTTGCCTTCTATTTCCATAAAACATAAAAGAATATCCTCTTCCTCCTCTCGCAACAGATCCCCATAAAGGACTTGTATGCTATAATGGTCTATAAGACAAGGCTCCTAAAACTTCTATTTTTACAGATAATGCTGTTTGCTGGAATCGTCTGTACCACCTTCTTATTCTCGCTGCCTCTCCATCTGTTCGTCGAAGCTCCTGCGTGTCAATTACAGAAGATTCTTCTAGCTCCCAAAAGACCTAGAAAAGAAGAGAACCACACTACTAACCAAGTTAAACCTGGTATTTCTTCGGTTTCAGTGTCTACAGTTTCAACTCATATTTAGAGTCTGAAGTACAGTTAGAGAATGAAAGAGAGAAATGAAGAAGACTTAAGAGATGAATGAGAAAAGAATATTTGTGGTAGATCTCTGAGTAAAGAATACATTTTATGAATACTCTTAATTACACAGTATCCTCTCTTGTAAACTGAGCCATTTTACTTTTTTGGTTTAAAATATTAATACTGAAATAACTAAACAGAATAGAAGCATTTTATATGCAGTATTTTTGCTGACATATTAAATAAACTATTTTATTTTTAATCTTCCAAATTAAATTTCAAAGTTTTAGTAGGTACATTAAACCTCTAAATGTGAGGTGACTCAGGTCTCGTGTTAAGAAAAATTTAACAAATTATGTTCATTATGAAGAACATTGAAATTAACATAATTTGATATAATTTAGATATGTAAGTGGCATGTAATATGAATGAGGAGCTTGTTTCTGAGTAATAATGGTAGTGCAATATAATATCGTAAAATGAATAAATATAAATGAGTAAGATAAATATAATTATATTCTTAATGTACGTAGTTGAATTGTAAAGGAATTTATTCTTAAGATATTTTATTGTAAATTGTACAATATTTGTAATATACCATTTAATTATTATTAAAAGAGAGTAGTATTATTTATCGATATTTTTAAAATTCCAACCTTGATGCAGTGGGTGCACGGGTAAACATGAATAACGGTCCAAATAAGACATGAAAAATACTCACAACCACAGAATACGTAATAGTCAGATACCACCACTTAAAAAGAAATATTTATCTATCATACACAATAATATCTACATAATTATTCGTTCCAGTCAGCAATCAAACCTGGGAACCACCAACTTGACTTAGTTGGTGCTGTAAAAATAAGAATAACACAAAACGACTGATAATATAATAATTCTTGACAAAAAATAACCGACTTCAAAATTAAGGATAACTAAAAACTACTCGTCAGATCTCGCTCAAATTTAAATAGGATTACATGACAACCAACTTTCGAATAGGTATAGAAAGAATCATCAAAACAGTTACAAGTAAAAATTTATGAAATAATAGGTACATAACAAAAAAAGTCGAATTGAGAACCTCCTCCTATTTTTGAAGTTGGTTAAAAAATACCATTTGTTTCGCATGTAAAAACCATTCATGCAAGGATTATTTTACCAAAGCGAAGCAGTAACTGGTAAAGTATCTCCATATAAACATAAGTCAGTGTATGCCCCAGTGCAATATGCTTACCAATTCGTGCTCCCAACGACATCTGTAAATAAGGAAGCTGGAAGGAAATGCGGCGCGATGCAAGAGTACGTGACTCCAAAGCAACATTTGCTTATTATGCTGCTTCGTCTATGTCATAGATAGAATGCAGTGGTTCATGTATGTATTATAAATACGTGTCGGATAAATGTAAATACATGTCTAATTTCGTCGTATTCTCATTTCGTCGGAATACAGTCGAGAAGAAAACAGTAGCACTGGGTCGAATTTGCAAAAGGTCGGATTCTCATTTCGCTGGAGAAGAAAACCGTTTTTTGTTAAAACTATGGCGCAAAGTTTTAACACGAGTTTCTTCAAGAAACGTCTTTGTTCTGAGGGACGTAAATAAATATTAAAAATTCTGATAGGGCAACACTTTTGTTTGAAGTATAAGAGAAATACAAATACTACTGCAACTTGCCATCTAAGATCGAGGTAGGCGAAAGTTGAAAAAGTGTCTAGCTATGAGAAATAAAGAAAGAATGAAAGAAAGAAACCTTTGTTCTGTCTCAAGCATAGCAAAAACGTTGAAATATAATTTTATTACGTTAAATTTTACGTTATGATGGAAAAGGGTCGCACTCTGAATAATATGGCATAGTAAGTGGTAGGTAATAACTTACTACATCACGTGTAAATCGGCGAGTGGTACATCTTTATTAATTACTTTGAATGCAATTTTGAAGTCAATGCGAATACTCCTAGTTTTTTGTTAATGAGATTGTGGGTACCTCCGTCCCATATATTAAAATTTGTCATGTCTTCAAATTTATCCGACAAACTATAACATAATAATACGGCGAAATCTTTTTGTGTTTCATGTATTAAACGATTAACTGTAATTGAGAGTTAACGCTATTGCCCTCGCACCGCCTGCTACCACCTCACCGACTCGCTATATTATCATTCTCCATAGTACCTTCTATTCATTTGATTAATCTATGACGTATCGTATAAACAGAATACAGAAGAGCAACGTTATATATCGGTTTAACGACAAGCTGGCGTCGTATAAAATCAGATTAATATTAATAATATTCAGGAAGCTCGAACCAACGATATGCATTTAATTGATTATTTTCCGAATCAACAGCCATACAGGGCTGGCTTAGAATACTAACCCCAATCCCTCACCAGATGGGTATTGGGTATGTGTGAAGCGACTTAATCTGACCCGCAGATGTTAGGGCCCCTCAGAGGGATTGTATTGGTAATATTGATTTTAGAAATTCATTAATACCATTGTTATTTCTCCACGGGGTCCGCCTGGATAGCTACTTTTAAATATTCTGTTTATTTCAGGTTGACTTTCCGTATATCTTTGAAAGATGATGATAATAACTAAAAATTTAACAAAAGATATTTGGTGAGGCCTCCGATTTTATTTTAAGTTAAAATTAGTTGCTTGACCACAATCCCACCTGATGGTAAGTGGAGATGTGGTCCAGGATTGTGAGCGCACTAACTTAATAAAAACCTGTTCACTCTTTTCTTGAAGATATCCACGTCATAGGTGGGTGGGAACGCAGACGCAGGGAAGCTATTCCAATCCTTCGCGTTGAGCATAATGAATGTCGACGCAAACTGCGTCGGCGGAATGTTCAACACAAAAGGGTGGATACCGCCGTGCGTATATGTGCTTATTTTCATTAACGATTGTGTTCTTCAACTTCAATAAAGTGTTGTGATGATAAGACGACTCCCCGGATGCTGTAGGATTCTGGTACAGGAATTGTATCCCTGAGCGTCTCCCGCAACGACGTGGCCCTATAGGAATCCCATCAATACGTTATCTTCTATCTAAATGTAAATTAATTTGTCGAAATGTAATGGCCATCCTACAAAGCCTTGCATCACCAAAATAACTATTACTTTACTATACCTATAGTTTATTATCTTAAGATCAAAATGAATTAATTAATAAGTATTGTGTTTGTTTAAAGAGGCGCTATTAGCCTACTTAACGTTTATAATTCTTACGATTGTATTTGCAATATTTATAAGTTATTGTAAATATATCCTGTAACTATTTTTATAAATAAAGATCTTTTAAAAGCAAACAAAACAATACGTTATCTTCACTGATATTACCAAGTGTAATTAAACGTAAAAATTTGACGTAAAATAAACGAATTAAAAAAAGTTGGAATCATTGACGTACTATACCTTTATTACTTTATATTATACATTATTTGATTTGTATCATTCCCAACTCTATCATTAATTCCATTGATACACTACGAGCATTCAGAGCTAAGATGATTGCATGTGTATTATAATATGTCAGTTCCAATCGCATCAAAACCGACTTCCCCACGGCTGGGCTACTATGTCAGATACGAATTGGTTAAAACACCTGTAAGAATGGGAGAACTCTCAGGTGTGCAAGTTTTCTCACCATGTTTTCTTTCGCTTAAGTAAATGATAATTTTATTAACTTCTACTTATGTATAACTATTATGGCACTCGCTTTCAACTATTCATTTAACTATTTTTAACTATTTGGCAATTTGGCCAGTCTAGCCATATTGGGACAGTTTTAAAATACTAACCCCAATCCCACGCCGGATGGGTGTCGTAAGAGGCGACTAAATCCGGCCCGCTGGTGGTAGAGCCCCTCGAGGGATTATATTGGTAAGCAACAACCCATAATTGTCCCACTGCTGGGCTCGGGGTCTCCTCTCACAATGTGAGGGGTACAGGCCATAGTCTACCACGCTGGCCAAGTGCGGATTGGTAGACTTCACACACCTTTGAGAACATTATGGAGAACTCTCCGGTGTGCAGGTTTCCTCACGATGTTTTCCTTCACCGAAGCAAGTGATAATCAACTTGTAATACGCACTTAATATTTGAAAATTAGAGGTGCGTGCCAGGATTTGAACCCGGGCCCCCGCGTTCGGGAGACCAACGTTCTAACCACTAGGCTATCACTGCTTTATATTGGTAATATTGATTTTAATTGTTAATTAATACTACTATTACTATTATTATTTCTCCATGGGGTTCGCCTGGATAGCTACCACCCTAGAGCATGAGTCAGTCGCCAAACGACTCGTTATGTTCCGGCTGGGGACTTGAGAGCCAGTTCTTTCTTTTTTTCTCTCTTTCTTAGCCGGCAACGCATCAGTGATGCCTTTGGTGTTGCTGATGGCCATGGTCGACGTTAGCCACTTACCATCAAGTGTCTCATCAGCTAGTTTGCCGGCTATTTCCACTAAAAAAAGTTAGGTTAGCTATAAAATAAATTTAATGGTACGATCGTTCTCCTTATTAAATTTCAACATCAACATCAATAAAGAAACAAAGCAAATAAACCTATCACGTCTTAATTGAATCGCAGTAATTGCCAATCGAATGCCTTTTACGAGGCGATAAAATGAACGACAATCTGTTTCGCATTTCTTTGCAAGAAATATTCAAGAAAGGCTTGTTGGTTTGTCATTTGAAAATGATATTTAAGTTATTCTTATAAATGCCAGTGGAAAGTCCTTTCAACGGAATATACCTACGCTCAAATGGATAAGTTATAATAAATTTCAAAAAACCAATTTTAGAAGCCATCAATATTTAAAGACGACATTTATCAAAACTTGGGTGTATAATAAATAAATAAATAATAGACTAGACTAATAGACTACAATATCAATGGCGTTAACTACTTAATATAATTTAATTCAGTTTTTATAGATTTTTTTAGTATATTGAGGAATAAACTTTATTTCGTTTCTTTGTTTTCAGGTAAGTTTGTAGAAAATTCGTTAGATAAATATAATTTTTCAAATATTGTTTTAAATATTATAGCATACCAACACAAATTTAGTTTCCTTCCTTTTTAAAACTTCAAGATACAAAATAAATAGCATTATTATACAAACTCAGATCAATACTTGTCGAAACGATAAATACATACGAAACTTTTTATAAAACAAATCAAGACTTCCGAGATTTATGAGCGAATTGTGAATAGATTAATGAGTTTTTTCTTCTCTTTCTTCCACTGTAACGTGTTAAAGCTATGGTTTTACATTAGAAGATATAATAAGAGATCGTTTGTCATAGTTTTCGATAGAAAAAGTGTGTGTTCTTATGTATGCACGTAAGAAGTTATATTTACTTCTCACTCACACCCACGTCCCAACGCGATAGTACCTCTCGCTTGCACCCACGACACTTTTTGCCTGTCGCATCAAAAAAAAATATTTTCATCATTTTTCCAAATGCCAATAATAATTTAATAAATTATGATAAACTAGGTGATAATGGTAATGAATATTGTGATATTTCTCAATATTGATGATGATAAAACTAAAGATATTTTAAACGTCATAATTTCCATACATAAAAAAGTTTTGCGAAAAAAAAAGTAAAATAAAATGTTTAAAATAATCAAGAAGATTAACAAACAAAACTTTTCAGCACATAAAAATACACTATATAGCAGTGGATAGCCTCAGAATTTGAACATTGGCTTCTACTCGTAGAACACAGAGAGCTAATTTAAAATTCCAGAAGCTAATTAATTATTTATAATTTGCTACGGTGAAGGTAAACATCATAAGGAAACCTACACACCTGAAAGTTATCCATAATGTCAAAACAAAAGTGTGCGAAGTTTGCCAATCTGCTCTGGGCCAGTGTAAACTATAGTGTGTGCACCTCACTGAGAGAGGAGACTCAAGCCCAGCAGTGGGACGTTTTGGCTTGTGATGATGATAATATCAACAGTCAAATACAAAACTCAGTATAAATGAATGAATGTAACCTCAATGTAACCACAATCTTTGCTAATAAATATTCATTCATTCATTCATTCCTTTAATTAATTTAATAATTTGACATTTAATAATTTGACATGTAATCGTTTGGATGTTAGGTTTTGTTTGTATTTATTAATTAGTTATAATTTTATATAATATTGTATACCCGTTTGTGGCGGGAATACATCCATCTGTTTGACTTGTTACACCTGACTTTAATTGTACCTGTATTCCACAATGAAAATGATTGATTGATTGATTGATTCATTCATTCATTTGTGGCGACAGCGCATACACATCACACGGTGACGTCACACTGAATCACGCTATCGAAATTTCTAAAATCACTGGCATATATACGAATGCTCCGACAACGTCAGTCGGGGCTCAGCCACCTCCCAGGCAACACACCTCACCTGGCGGGAGATCTCCCTTTGTCATTCATTCAATGAATTTAGGATAAGTATGATCTATAAATCATGCCTAGATTTTGCTCACTTTAAATTATCCGAAAAAAAATAATGGTCCTGATGCAACCTTAATGTAAGCCGTTTTACGTCGTCTATTACATTTGGCTGTTATCTGAGTAAGTCCAAGTCTATATGCACTTTATAGTTCTCAGCCTTATAGTTCATCGCTGTCTGTCTGTCACATAACGAGTAAAACCCTGAAATAGGCTCAGTGTTCTGAACTTTCTCGCCGCGAAAAACTCCTGGCACCTATCAAAGTATAAGGGATTTGTTGCGAAAGGAATAACTTGGTGTTTCATAACAACTGCGAACGATTTCTAGACGTTTCCAGAAACTTCTTTCGTGTAGCATTTGATTAGATTTGTTTCTGCTTTTGTATTCAGGTTGAGTTAATTAACAAATGAAGTATTATTAAAATACCCAAAATGTACATCGTTGCCACAAAAGATAAAAACCATGCTGAACTTTTAATCTAAGAGATTGGTGACTAACATAATATTTTATACCTATTTGTAAAAGTTCTGATGGTCTTCAAAGATCGGAAAATATGTTTTTGTTTGACCACGATTTAGCATATCTATACGTATAAAATTTAAAAATCCTCGACACTTTATTTTAACCAAACATGACTTTTTATTATAAAACTGCATCAAAATCAGTCTATTATTTTATGAGCTATGATGCCATAGACGGACATACTGATAAACACAAAACCAGACTTATAACTTTCTTGACCTTTTATGCGTTGGAGATTAAAAAGGACCATAAAGACTTGAAGAAAATAATTCTTCTAAAAAAATTACCGACTTCAATTACGATAACTCAAAAACTACTCATCAGATCTCTCTCTTTAAATGGAACTACATTATAAGAACTACATATCTTTCGAATATAAAAAAATCATCAAAATCAATACACCCAATAAAAAGTTATGGGGTACCAAACAAAAAGTACAGTCGAATTGAGAACCTCCTCCTTTTTGAAGTCGGTCAAACAGCGGTTATCTGCTGACATTCAGGAGGCTTCTAACCCGTGTAAATGGTGAAGGAATTCTATGTCTATCAGTGCATTTCTAAAGAGCGGTGTATGGAACACAATAAGCCTGAGGATATTTATGGGCGGCCGCCGCAAATTAAGCAAATGAGGGAGGATAATTTGTATGTCATTAACGAGACTTTATTACATTTACGATCTCTCTAGACTTTACTTTGTACAGTCAATGTTATTATAGTGATATATATTTGATAACCAACAAAAGATACGTAAGAACGAAATAATATTGCTATGACGTCATATTTTTATATGGAAATAGCCGGCAAATGAGCTTACGATCTTCTTACGAGCTACCTGATGGTAAGTGGTTATCGTCGCCCACGGACATCAGCAACACCAAAGGCATCACTGATGCGTTGCCGGCTAAGAAAGAGAGAAGAAAAGGAAAGAGATGGCTCTCAAGCTCCCAGCTGGAATACGACGAGTCGTTTTGCGGCTGACTCAAACAACGGTGGTCATAGAAGCGATCTTAGAAAATAAAACTTCAGTCTTCACAAATTTGAGAAAATTAAAGCAGAAACAAAGTCGAGGGAAACTGGGTGTGATATTCAAAAACAAGGATTTTATGCTCATTGTCAGAATATTGCTACTTTATTACACCTATAAACAATTGTTGAATTCACAGCGAAACGTACACCAAATCAGTTTTACAGCATCTACAGCCAGGTTTCTGGAATTACGTCGTAAAAGCGTTATAGAAGTGATTGTAACATTATTGTTGAGAAACAGTTCGGGGGTTCCCAAACCAGTAGTCTCCTACTGGTAATTATATTCAAGCTCCCGATCTCCTAGGATCCGAAACTTCAGGTATATTTTAACTCACTAATTTTTACTAATTTCGAAAACAGTACGTCACTAATTTTAAGGTGATTATAATGCCGGAACGGTGCTCGGAATGCCAAGGGTACTGGGTTCGATTCCCAGCGAGACAGTTTGAATGACGAGTTTAAATTTCTGTGAAATCCTACTGTGGGGCTATGAATATGGAGCGTTATTTATTTAATTAAAATGTACTGTTTGTATTATATGTTTATTATACTTATGTAGTTAGTGCTATGTGAATTTTGACTCTCATTAAGAGAACCGTTTGTTTTTATGAAGAAATATAATGCGACATTGTCTTGACTTATGCAGGGTGTCTATAAGTAACGAATTAACCTTTAGGGAAAAATAGCTTGAGGGTTGACCAACAAGATGTCAAAAAACCCTATCAAAAGTGTAACCGTTTTCGAGATTTCAACATTTCTGAATTCAGATCCTTATCCTACTTTTTACTGTTTTTCCTTTTTTTCTGTCCACAAATGAGCAGATTTTTTGATGATTTGTTTTTCTAAGAACTTTCAGATAACGCTTCCAGCATGATTTCCGCTTCAATACGTTTGCAGTTTCATGTCTCAACTCTCAATGTCAATATTTGATTCTTGATACATTATTTGGGGTACCCTCGAGACTTGGGCTTTCTCTGGAATATTCTACATCGTTCTCATGTACACGCAGGAATAAAATATGCTTGTTTAAGGAACGGAAGCCTCATTAGGAGATCATTATTATAATGTTGCTAACAAATACTCCTTTATGAAGTGCTTAGAGGTAAGATACTTACTGTGTAAAATTAATTATTATTAAGAAGGTCGTAACATGTTGTGGTGTATTTTTGATGGAAGGCTTGTAAAGCTAAAACCTTGGCTGGGTTTAACTATTTACTACATCTATAACTTTTTTACGAAGAAAGTGCAAAGCTTATGAGTTTGCGTTTACAACCTTTTTAACACTTCAAAAAAAGAGGTTTTTTTTTTTGTTTTTACGTTATAACTCCGTCTTAGATGACATGATATGGATAATTCTTTTACATTTAAAAGGATTATAATTCCAGATTAGTCCCACATTTATCAAATTTCAGTTCTAATTATGGGATTCTGAGAAATTGAGAGTACTTTTCAAATACTATAGGGCTATAATATAATAGCCCTTTTTCGAGGACAATTTCTTTGAAGGGTATATTTTGTTTATAAGCCTTAAGAAGGCAACCGAGTAGACGGGTCACCTGATGGTAAGTGATTGCCGCCGCCCATGAACATTAGTAACAGTGGGGGCGTCACCAACGCGTTTCCAGCCTCGAAGAAAACAATAGACTCGCTTCTTCAAGGACCCCATGTCATAGCTTAGTAACACCGATGCAAGAAGTTTGTTCCAGAGTTTACACGTGCGTGGTAGGAAATTACGTGAAAACCGAACTGTGGATGAAGGCCACGTATTCAGGTATTTTGGTAAAATGTTGATTTTACATATTATAATATTTTTGCCGGGATTTATTTACTCTCCTGAATTCTAAAAGTTTATTAATGTCAGACTTCTTAAACTAACAATGAATGAAAAGACATTGAAAGAATAAGTAAAGTAGTCTAAATTAAAACGGAAACTTTTTGATTGAAGCGCCTTTCAATGTCAAATGGAAAGCAAATTTTCTTTATTTACCTAACAATAATAACCTGGTTCCGTAATGGATTCTGGACTTAGTGCGATTGTTATAGCTTGGGTTAAGTAACTTGCTGAGTTCTTGGTTAAACGAGAGTTCGTTCAAAGTTACGGCTTTGCTTTAACTTACAAAGGAGAATGCCCATAGCCAGTACTCTTAAAAAAATAATTGTGTCACAATGATTTTTGGACAAAAAATTTTATTAAAATATTTCAAGTATTTTACCCTATTTCCTAAAAAAATCCTTATTGGGAATAATTTTCTGAAATTAATAAGTAACTTTACTTCCGTTTTACAAAATAAAACCATTGGGCCATTTATGTTTGTATAAAGGCCAATCAGGAATCTTTTAAGATCCTTCGGGCCAATAGGTTGCATTGATTCGATTATAATTATGATACAACAGTTATAGTATAATATATCCATGACAACAAACTAGATGACGTAAGAGGACTGTCAAATGAATTAGAAAATTATTATAACCAGCCAGGAGTAATAGTGTTCTGTGATTATAATACATTACAAACTACATGGTGTTTGGGGACTGTCAAATGAATTTGAAACTTAAAAGATCGACATTACATACGCAATCGACTTTAATACGCCTGCATAAAGTCCATTTTACTGTAAGTTTACTATAACCTAAATACAAATAAATTTTGTTTAAAATCTCTTATTTCCTACTATTAACATTGACTAAAGTTAGTATGTGTAATTTATTAAGATAACATAATCAAATAAAGGTATTTTTATCAAGACACAAAAATGTTAAAGTCAGTACATTTCTCCATACTAAATGGGCATTCCCCTTTTTAGTTCGTTTATTTTATCAGACTTCATCGTTTCAGGCAAGACTGCGGTCTAGGAATAACTTATCCTAAGAAACAGTATAATATAAATATGGGTCATGACTGAAGTTGCTGTATGATGTATAAATTGTATAACCGACAAGGGATTGTTAATAGAATGCGTTTCACCTAAGCTCACGCTTCGCTATTGTATTGGTAGAATTTTTTTCAACGTTACACTCCAAGATCACAATTTCCTTGTTGTCTCCTAATTCTCCTATATTTGACACTTAAGTCGCAGTACTGTGGAACAAGCTACCTGCATCGGTGTTCCCTCTAAGCTATGACATGGGGTCTTTCAAAAAGCGGGTCTATCGTGATCTTCTTGGCCGGCAACGCGTTGATGACGCCCCTGGTGTCGCTAATGTCCATGGGCGGCGATGATCACTTACCCAGGTGACCCGTCTGCTCGTTTGCCTGCTCAATGCATAAAAAAAAATAAAAAAGTACTCCCAACTTATTTTGATGTTTTTTATATAAATTTTTGTCTGCAATTTTCGCTACATAAATTATTGTTGGTATTTAAAAAACTTAGATAAATATAAATTGGATATTAACAGTAGCAGACCTGTCTACTGCCTACTATGTAGATGTCTGATTACGTGAGTTCTTTGTGTTCATTTATATGCAATTCAAGGTATTTGGAGGAGCGTTTTTATTATCACTAAGTCGTTATTTATTATAAGATTTTTGCGCAATCTCACGGTACCCTGATCAGCAGAAAAGTTATATTTAGTCGGGCCCAACTAACTTTGTTTCGAGTGCAAAGTTGTTCGGCAAAACAAAATATTATTTTCGTATGCCGTTTCACCTTGTAAGCCATTAATCAACGCCTCGTGCTTATTTCGATTCTTATTAAAGTTATAAGTTAATTTCCTAAGTAAAAATAAGTATATTAAGTTTATTTAATAAGAAAAATTGCGTAGTTATACTAACTTATAATGAACTTTATTTGATTGACAGGTCCAAAAGAAATGCAATTATTTCTTATCTTGCTATATATTGTGTGAGTAGATTTCGGTGTCTAAGGATGAGATCAATACATAAACCGTGGAAGATGTACCCAGACTTAAATTTATCCGAACCAAAAAAAAATCATAAATGAACCATAACATACGTAATCGCATCAGAAATGAAGAGTAGAATAACAAGGGTAGGGGAGAGTGTGTATGAAAGAGCCAGGTTTTGAAAGAGCCGATGTCATTTTAACTAACTTACCGATATTTTACCATAGATTCATTTTACTTTTTAAAAAGCAACACTGGATAGCTTTCACCCACAGAAATTTGACAGTTCTATGAAAACAAATGGCGTCGTAGGATTGCAGCAAAGATATGGATGCCGAAAAGTAAGTTTATTTGCATAGAATAAGAGTGTTACATAAATTGATAAAATGGATATGCTGTGTTGTTATGCATATACATGGTTTTCTTATTCACTAAAAATATTGGATTTACGTTTTGGTGATAAAACTTTAATATAAGATTATATTTTTGATCACGCAAAGTTATGAAAGAGCCAGCGATCAATGCTTTGAAAGAGCTGGCTCTTTCATGACACAAATGGTGGCTCTTTCAATACACCAATAAGTTTTAGTTCAACATTCTTGTTTTTTTATATCTATTTAATATTATTTTATATTACAGAGTAGAAAAACATGTCTTCATCAATACCTACAACCAATGCAAGATAATATGTGGAGGGTGGCACATGCATGAGTGTTGTTAAAGCAAAGGATTGATTAATTTCTTCTGCCAACAGTGTTTTTAATTTTTACTTTATAAGTATCAAAGTTTAATGACATTATTTGAGACTGATTTTTATGAGGATATTTTTTTATGGAAATAGCCGGCAAACGAGCTGACGATCCACCTGATGATAAGTGGCTATCGTCGCCCATAGACATCAGCAACACCGAAGGCATCACTGATGCGTTGCAGGCCAAGAAAGAGAGAAGAAGAAAAAGAAAGAAAGAACTGGTTCTCAAGCCCCCAGCCGGAACACGACGAGTCGTTTGGCGGCTGACTCATGCTCAAGGATGGTAGCTATCCAGGCGAACCCCATGGAGAAATAATAATAGTAATAATGGTATTAATTAACAATTAAAATCAATATTACCAATATAATCCCTCTAGGGGTCCTACCATCAGCTGGCCGGATTTAGTCGCCTCTTACGACACCCATCCGGCGTGAGATTGGGGTTAGTATTCTAAGCCGCCCCAATACGGCTAAAAAAAGGATATTATTACTGATTTATATTATAAGATAATATTATCCAATATTACTGATTAAGATTAAGTAAATAATGAGAATTGTATATCCTATCCTATTCAAGAATTGTGATTTTCATAGATTAATTTCAGTTTCATTTTTTGGAGTTTATTAATAGAATACATTTGTTGAAAAAACAGTTTTGTTTGTATAAAATGGGTATCGGCTCTTTCATAACACCCCATGGCTCTTTCATTGACATGCTGTTATGAAAGAGCCGATTTCCCATTTTTTTTGAAGTAGATATATTTCAGGTTATTAGCATTGTTATCGCTTTTATTTAAATTTGATAACATTCATTATTAAAGTAATTACTAAAAAAAAGTAGTTTTCTTTAAAAACAAAAAGTCCAAGTTGCTTTTTTTGTACACTTTTTAAAATTGGCTCTTTCATACACACTCTCCCCTAACCGACTTAGCTCAAAGAAATAGCCGGCTGAAGTGGCAATGGGCTGGACACTCGCAACACTAGAGGCGCCACCAACCACACCACAGAAGAAGGAAGCGATGGACCCGCTTCTCGAAGGTCCTCATATCGTAGCACTGTGGGAATACCGTCGGTGGTAGTTCGTTCCACAGTTTACACGTAGGTAGTAGGAAATGTCGTGTAAATCTTACCGTGGACGAATGCCAGGTATGGATATAGTGTTAGTGAAACTTGGCATTGCGGCACTTTGAACAATGGTGGAAGTTGGCCGCCAGTATTAAATTAAACAGTTCTTCAGAACATTCCCTATTATGCAGACGATGGAAGACGCACAGAGAACTCACGTCTCTTCGTAATCCCAGCGATTCCAAACCGTCTGTGAGCTTGGGATTATCGACAATACGAACAGCCTGTCTCTGAATCCCGTTAAGGGGATCCACTTGAGTAGTCGGTGCTCCAGCCCAAAGATGGGAGCTGTAATATGGCGACTAAACGCTCACTCAAGTATTACTGTCGATGTTTTCTTCACTATTTGCATTATGCATCATTATAATTTGAAGGGTACAATAATATTATACTTAGAAGTTATTAGCTTACAAACAGACATTTTTCAGCCATTTTATTGTACTCACAGACCTAAAAAGTTACGCTATCGCTTAATAAGACAAGTTTAAAAATAAAAAATTGTGTAAATGAGTTTATTCAAATAGTAAGAAGTTATAAACTATACCTTACATATTATGCCACTTAAAGATTCCTATAGTTATCATAATCACGTATCTAATTTATATTAGGAACCTCAAAGGAAATACAGATTAATTTAGAAATATTAGACGCAGTTGTGCATAGTACATTAGCGTACGGCGGAGTCTATATGAAGCAGTGGCAATTTCAAGTTAAATTCAAATATAGCAATATTGGCAATGATCGAACTCCTATTACGCTCTACCTATTTTAAGCACCGAGTCGTTCGATTTTGAATAGTTTATGAATGGATCGTTACAGCTCAAAATACCGACTAGTGAAGTCTGACGTAATTCGTCGTACACACGCGATTGTTCGTTGGTGCCAGCGAGAGTGAGTTGCCATCATAATAACAGCATGATATAAAATATAATAATATATATACCAAAGCTCTTTCCATAACATAAATTCAAAATCCAAACTATTTATTCATGTTTCTCATTCACATCTTATTTGGGTCAACTACCATTTCTATCTATGTTGGTAAAAATCTAATCTGAGCAGAATAATTTTAGGTTTGTAGAGTTCCGTAGTCAAAATGGAACACTTATAGGTTGATATCTATTTTGAGGTCACGACTCATGTCACTATATGTCATGTCACTATGTACTAACAACAAAATATGATCCAAAGTTGGTCGAAATAAAAATTTATTATTATTATTATTATTATTACTATATCATTGAAAATGTCTTTCAATAATCTAACATTTTAACAAAAAATTAACCGACTTCAAATGAACTACATTGTACTTTTGACATGGATGCCACTGTCAGATCTCGCTGAAATTTATGTGGGACTACACGACAAGCACCAGCTTTCGATTAAAAAAGAATCATCCAAATCGGTTCACCCAGTCCAAAATTCTGAGGTAACAAACATAAAAAATACAGTCGAATTGAGAACCTCCTCCTTTTTTTGAAGTCGGTTAAAAAAAGTACTATTTGTTTGCACTAATAATTATTTTTCAATTCGGAGGTCTGTTCGCGAAATATTCAGCTTTAGAACTATTTTGGTTATAGTCAAGAAACTTATAACTACGGAATCCTACTTTACGTAACCTGACACGCACTTGGCCAATTTTATTCCTATGTTAGGAAGAAAAGAAAAAACTTTATGTGGATATTTTTAATTTTTCAAAGCTAGGATTGCTAGTAAGTTAACTACTAAAGTAAAAGGTAAACAAGTTGCTTCTACGTACGTCATTAACCGTGTCATCTCATGCTGTTTAACTAAAGATGTTAATTAATTAGAAGATGCAGCTCTAATTGCACTAACATGAGTCTTGGGTAGCTTAGTGCTTTGCATGTTATTACGTATTTTCCCTCCCATGTTTCATAAAGCGTGTTTACTCTTATGATGTAGGATTACTTTGAGAATATAACGGTTTCTACACTAATAAATAAAGTTAAGTTAAAGTGTTTGTCTGTGATATGGAAATATAAGCTTTTTCTTAAGCTTATGTCGTTCTTTGCACCTTATATTTACTAATACTCTTACTCTTATTAATAACGTATACTCAAAGCACCTACAAACCGAATACAGTCCGTGTTTAGCACACTGGTAGACCATGATCTAGAACAAGTTATGGGGTATTTATTATCACTAGTTAACAATAATAATTAAAGATAGTAAATCTATTATTATAAAAATACAGATTAATTTAGAAATATTAGACGCAGTTGTGCATATTACATTAGCGTACGGCGGAGTCTATATAAAGCAGTGGCAATTTCAAGTTAAATTCAAATATAGCAATATTGGCAATGATCGAACTCCTATTACGCTCTACCTATTTTAAGCACCGAGTCGTTCGATTTTGAATAGTTTATGAATGGATCGTTACAGCTCAAAAATACCGACTAGTGAAGTCTGACGCAATTCGTCGTACACACGCGATTGTTCGTTGGTGCCAGCGAGAGTGAGTTGCCATCATAATAACAGCATGATATAAAATATAATAATATATATACCAAAGCTCTTTCCATAACATAAATTCAAAACCCAAACTATTAATTCATGTTTCTCATTCACGTCTTATTTGGGTCAACTACCATTTCTATCTATGTTGGTAAAAATCTAATCTGAGCAGAATAATTTTAGGTTTGTAGAGTTCCGTAGTCAAAATGGAACACTTATATGTTGATATCTATTTTGAGGTCACGACTCATGTCACTATATCATTGAAAATGTCTTTCAATAATCTAACATTTTAACAAAAAATTAACCGACTTCAAATGAAGTACATTGTACTTTTGACATGGATGCCACTGTCAGATCTCGCTGAAATTTATGTGGGACTACACGAAAAGCACCAGCTTTCGATAAAAAAAAGAATCATCGAAATCGGTTGGCGCGATATTGAGTTATTCGTCCATTTATCGTGCACATACTTAATGCAAAAAGACAATATGATTTTGACATGGATGCCCTTGTCAGATCTTGGTCAAATTTACAACTTTCGATTAAAAAAAGAATCATCCAAATTAATTCACCCAGTCCAAAGTTCTGAGGTAACAAACATAAAAAAAATACAGTCGAATTGAGAACCTCCTCCTTTTTTTGAAGTCGGTTAAAAAAAGTACTATTTGTTTGCACTAATAATTATTTTTCAATTCTGAGGTCTGTTTGCGAAATATTCAGCTTTAGAACTATTTTGGTTATAGTCAAGAAACTTACAACTACGGAATCCTACTGTACGTAACCTGACACGCACTTGGCCAATTTTATTTCTATGTTAGAAGGAAAGAAAATAACTTTATGTGGATATTTTTAATTTTTCAAAGCGAGGGTTTGCTAGTAAGTTAACTACTAAAGTAAAAGGTAAACAAGTTGCTTCTACGTACGTCATTAACCGTGTCATCTCATGCTGTTTAACTAAAGATGTTAATTAATTAGAAGATGCAGCTCTAATTGCACTAACACGAGTCTTGGGTAGCTTAGTGCTTTGCATGTTATTACGTATTTTCGCTGCCATGTTTCATAAAGCGTGTTTACTCTTATGATGTAGGATTGCTTTGAGAATATAACGGCTTCTACACAAATAAATAAAGTTTAAATGTTTCTCTGTGATATGGAAATATAAGCTTTTTCTTAAACTTATGTCGTTATTTGCACCTTATATTAATTGATACTCTTATTAATAACGTATACTCAAAGCACCTACAACCGAATACAGTCCGTGTTTAGCACACTGGTAGACCATGATCTAGAACAAGTTGTGGGGTATTTATTATCACTAGTTAACAATAAAAATTATTGATAGTAAACCTATTATTATAAAATTAATTGGTTTAAAATATCAACAGTCAACCGCTGCTATTGTAGATTTATTATGCAAAACATAATGTTGATTTTTTGACGTGATAACGTCTATTAAAACGGAACGCCTCTGCACGCACGATAAAGCATGACTCATCTGTCGCGTTCCGCGAGCGAGCGAAC
>OZ010704.1:1584432-1785349 GCA_963932265.1 Thymelicus lineola | reverse complement strand
TTATTATGCAAAACATAATGTTGATTTTTTGACGTGATAACGTCTATTAAAACGGAACGCCTCTGCACGCACGATAAAGCATGACTCATCTGTCGCGTTCCGCGAGCGAGCGAACAATGGAGAAAGCACAATCTATGAACAAAGCTACATACACAATAAGTCAGAAAGGAACTTGCCGAAAAAATAGTTTAGTTCAGGAGTTCTAGATGGCGTTGTAGTATAAAGATAAAACTTTCTAATTATAATTTAATTTCGAGAGATAATATTATATTCGAGCATTGCTTCATCAATGTTTTGTCATGACGTTGTCACGTTAAACTACCGTCCGTAAACGTACTTTACAGACAACCATTTTTTAAACACTTCATAGCCCTTATATCTCCCTGACAATTAGCTACCCTGAATGCCCAGGGTCCTTATACACAAGGACATGCAACGGAGTAATAAAAAGGCACCAATTCATCCATAGTTGTCCGTGAAATCTGCGCTTTACGGGCCTCACAGGCCGCTGTGGTTTACTACCGCGCCCTGACTGTACTAGTACTTACTGGCCGTGTGGGATAAGTCACAGGAGGAACGCGTGAAGCAACGTTTTATAAATAAATAAAATAATAAACTTGACAAGTGCGAATTGAACTCGCTTGGAAAGGATTCCGTACGTTGATTATGTATTTACAGTTATTTTTCTGTTTTGTTTAGTTTTGCCCTTTTTTTAAGATCATAGACTTCTTATAGGTTTTCCTGTAATTATAACTAAAGAAATATTTTTTGCATTTATCTTTAAATTTTAGCCTCAGTAATTACGGAGATAATGGTCAATTTTCGTTCTTTCTGGAATAATGTTTAAACCATCCATGGTAGAATTATAACAAAAATATGAATGAGATCCTTACAATATTAGACCTTATAAGTCCTTCAATTTGACATAATTTTGACATAATATGGTTTGCAAAACAGTTCTCTTTTAATGTTGATTTCGTTAAAAGATTGTTTTTCAAAATTCATTTTTTTTCTTTATACCTTATTATTTGGGTCACAAAATAGCACATGAGTACAAAATTTCAACTCATTTGATCCAGAAGTTTCGGAAAAATTGGCTGTGAAGGGTGGTCGCCAGACACATGAGTGATCTTATAAAGGTTCCGTTTTTCGTTTTTTGCGTTCGGAACCCTAAAAAATGTTTATTTCAGGTGAATAAGCCCACAGTGTTAGGTAATTATAATCAACCTTATAAAATATGTTAGTGGTTCAATCCAAAAATTATTACATTGATATGATTTAAAAGTGTTACTTCTGAGTAAAGGTTTATTGACTAAGGATAATTTATGACTAAGGATATAAGTAAGGACGCATGTAAATAGAAGTAATGGAGAATGAATAGCGTGTCTGTTGTATGTATGTGAAATATAATAATAACTACAAGTACATGTAAGAATGAGGTATGAAGATGCTCACAGTACCAAAACAAAAAGGCGTAGGGATTAGGGTGAAATCTATAAACCGTGCGTAGGTTTTGCTCAAACTTAAAATTATACGATCAAAAACAATGGTCCTAAATCAACTTTTACATCAGTTGTTTCATATGACTCTTTTAATTTTGCTCATTAATCTTACCATTATTTTTGTTAAATAATGGTCGTAAGTCAAAGCTAGGAGCATGGGAGTGCCCTAACCAAAGCCAGCGGCACTACATTTTTTATCTCGAAACAGTTTATACATTTACTCTACCGCTTATATTTTGTGCCATATTTGAAGCACTGGACCTCTTCTTACTCCAATAAAAAGGGTTCATAAAAGCGGATATTCTCGAATATATCTCGATACATCCTTTCATTATGACCAGATCTCCTTATGTTTATTAGTTTTTTTGGGAAAAGCTTTGGAATTTATTGAAAAGGGCATCCGCCTATGATGCTCTTTTCGATAAAGCTTTGAAAATTCTTGGTTTAATTTCAGTACTTCATTCCTTATTAAATATAAGAATTCTGGAAGAAAAAAGTACTTATTTCGTAGGTTAGTAGTGAATTACTCATTATAGAGTATTGTGCGATTAATGAAAAATATTTTATTCTATTTGTTTTCGGTAATAATGAAAATAAATCTTGTTGTAATGTACTTTCAGAAAAATTAAAACTCGTTAACTGTTAGTTTAAGGCCCGGCGCCCACTATCGGTAGGCATCGGTGCGGCTCGGTACAGCTCGAGCGCCTTACGCCGGCTTCGAGCGCTTTACATCGGTTCTGGGCGCCCTAAGGCGTCTTAGAGCTGCGTCGGGCGGCTTCACCCGCCTGAGAGCTGCCTCGGCAGTCGTAAGCACACATGAGGACGCCGTAGGTAGCCTCAGAATAGTTCGGGCGGCAGAAACATCGCAGATCAGTCGTAAAGTTACATGAAAACAGTTGTGTGTGTGTGTATTTATAATGGTAGATTGGGACTTAGTTCTCATTGTTCATCTTGCTGAAGAAGAAGAAGAAGAGAAACTTGGAGCCTTAAGGCAAAGAAGAAGATTTTGGGTGAATAAGCTTTGGAAGCAAAGATGTACTTTCGGTGAATTTCTCTTGTTTAATGACTTACGATATGACGTTCGCAAATTTTACGACTACTATAGAATGGATTATGAAAACTTCGAAGCCTTGGTTGCTCTGCTCCGTCCTTACATAATGAAAAAACCATCCACTTTCCGTTCATGTATATCTGTTGAAGAAAGATTATCTGTGTGCTTAAGGTAAATAATAATATTTTTTTTTTTACTTAGATTTAATTATTTATTCAGCTTTAATCAACAACACTTTTAATTCTGCTTATTGTCAGCTTGAATGAGCGCTTTTCCATTTTTTTCGATCTATCAAACCATAACGTATTGTCAATTGTAAATATTAGTATTAACTAGTCACAATTGGAGCTGGAAAAACGATCATTATTTTAATTATAGATAATATGCATGTATTATTATAACATTTCACAGGTAAAAATTAAATTTGTACATCTTCTCATAATAATCATATTCACACTTTTAATTATATTAATTGTAGATAATAAGCATATTAGCACAGGTAAAAAAAATCTTTATAGATTCTCATAATCAAATTCACTCCCTTCGAGACCTTCTTCTTCGACTTCATGGTTTCTAGATATGGGTGTAGGTGTATATGTCAGTGGTGACCGTGATCTTGTAGATGTTGATGTTGATGGATAGTTTGCTTGATTAAGAAGAGGAGAATTTGTTGATGTTGATGGTTCATACATATATCCTCTTGCTGTTGACTGTTGTTCCGATAGCATGATCCCTGTAGTTCCCTGATTTGTGTTACTTAAATAGGCTATTTCAGCTTCATTAACAATTCGTAAAACATTTTGTTTTACTTCAGCCTGAATGCGTAATGGTAATGTTTTTAAGGTGACAGCCATGGATTTAAAAAATATATCGACGGGATGCTCCTCTTCATTTTTTTTAGAGTCTATGTATTCTTTTAAAATATCAGCTGTTGTACTTCTTTGTGATTGTGGATGTGATTTTTGTGATCGTGAAAGCGCCTTTTGTGTTTTTCGTTGTGGCATTTGTAATTCTGAATGTGAAGACACTTGTGAATCCGGACGTGATGGAGGAGGTGAATTAGTAAAAGAATCTTGTGTGTCATCCGTAGGTGAATCTAAATTGGATATTTGAGATCTATTTTCTAAAAATGAATTTAAGAATTGGAGTTCCTTTTCAAATTTTATTGGCCGCTGATTTGTTGCTGCATCGCCACTTTTGTATGTTCTATTTTTTAGTGATTTTCTGTAATTGCTTCGGATTTTCGTCCACATCTTTAGACATTCGCCAGCTGAAAAAAAAATTGTGTGTTCTAGATTATCACGGGCGGTTGCTAGTTAAAGAAATAAAAATATTTACGAATGTTGGTAGTTCTGGACAATTAATCCTTAATATGGTAAACGTTATTATATGTATTAGAATATTTATGTATTTAGAAATATACTCATAAGTATGTTTATCAGTTGTCTAGTACCCATAAGAAAGAGGTGGGAGGTCTGTTCCTCGTCAGTGTTCATGTTATATTATTATAATTAATCTTTTTACTTTCAGGTTTCTAATTACAGGATCCAGTTTCAAGACTTTAGCCTTCAATTACCGGATGGGATTTACTACAGTTCGTCGTATAATCCACGAAACCTGCTCAATAATATGGAAAGTTTTGGGTCGTATTGTTCTCCCAAAACCAACAACAGCCCAATGGAAGATAATTGCTAAAGACTTTGAAAGAATATGGAATTTTCCAAACTGTATCGGTGCCATGGATGGCAAACATTTTAGAATACGAGCTCCAAATAAAAGTGGCAGTTTATATTTTAATTATAAGAAATATTTTAGTATCGTTTTACTAGCGGTAGCAGACGCTAAATACAGATTTGTGATTGTTGACGTAGGTGCTTACGGCAAAAATAGCGATGGCGGTATATTACAACATTCAAAATTGGGTTCAAAACTACAAAGTGACACCTTAAATATACCTCCAAATGAATATTTACCAGATACAACTCAAAAATTACCCTATGTTTTTGTTGCCGATGAAGCCTTCCCCCTTACAAATAATATAATGCGACCATACCCTGCGAATCAACTGGTAGATCAAGAAAAAAGAGTTTTTAATTATAGACTTAGTCGAGCAAGGCGTATTGTGGAGAATGCATTTGGCATCCTTCAGTTAAGATTTGAAATATTTCAAAGAAGAATACAAGTCCAAGCTAATTACATCGATAATATTATTTTAGCCTGCACTTGTTTACACAATTACATAATTAACAATAGTACAAGCTCGATGGAGCAAACGAACGTTTTAGAAAATACCATCAGGCATGATAACGAAGTTGGTGATTACGATAACATTGTACAGACAGAGGGGATGGCCATTAGAGATCAATTCAAACAATATTTTAACTCGGAAAATGGCGCAGTTTATTGGCAGAACGACATTATCAATAGATCTTAATAGTACCTACATAATAAAATTGATTCTGAAAATAATAATTACTTACGAGTTTTATTCATCTCCCTGCTTATTTCGCTCCATGCATTCTGTTTAATTTGTTGATCACTATAGTATCGCGATGTTATGTCATACAAACATTCGTGAGCTTGCACAAGAATAATCAACTTTTCTTCTGTCATTCTCAAATAAAACAAACTGAAAATACGATAATAGAGGCGCGTGCGGTGATCGAAATGACTGTTCTGAGACGTGTCTGATTCGAAAATGCCACCCGAGCAACCCGAAGACCGCCTCGGCATCCTTACGGCTGCCTATGCCGCCCGACGCCGCACTCAGACGCCCGATGACGCCCGAAGGCGCCCGAAGGCTCCCGAAGCCGGCGTAAAGCGCTCGAGCTGTACCGAGCCGCACCGATGCCTACCGATAGTGGGCGCCGGGCTTAATCGTATCTAATATTACAGAAGCGCTCATAGCCCAGCGGCTTGTTCGATTTAAGTGATCGACAAAGTTATGCAACGTTATGCAAGTTATGGACGCGGTCGGTAGTTGGATGGACCGCTAGTGGCAAAAAAATTATTGAGCGTTTCCGTGCTTCGGAGGGTACGTAAAGCCGTCGGTCCCAGTTGTTATCACAAGATAACAGTCGTTAGCCATGTCAGAGGCCCTCGGGCGGCTTGAAAACTTCCGACACTCGGGTTGGCCACTAACCTGTCCACCAGTCCGCATTAATAAATAACCAATAAGGTCAACAGCAACTAATTATTCGAAAAAAAAACACGAAAATTCTGGAATACAAAGTATCGCCATCTCTTATCATAATAGAAAATCACAACATGAATAAATTTTATACCCGTTAGTCAAGATCCAATATCATAACATCAAAATAACGTTTACAATAGCTTTCCTTTTATTAGTAAACTAGAGAATCGCTCTCACTCCGCTTCGGGAAAAATAGTAAAAAAATATAATTTAGCCTATGTCACCCGGGGATAGTGTAGCTTCCCAACAGTGAAAGAATTTTTCAAATCGGTTCGGTAGTTTCGGAGCCTATTCAATGCAAACAAACAATGAAATCTTTCCTCTTTATAATATTAGTATAGATAACTAAATAGCTTTACGATCCTGTCTGTTTCAAAATTTAATGGCCGAAACTAATTTATTAAGGTACGGACTTTGACAAGAAGTACTCAAGTAGCACGACGATTTGGTGATTTTACTGCTAAGACTTAGATAATAATATTATTATAGTACTTTATTTCAGATGCGTGCTGAATTCCATGAAAATTACTTTCGAAGTTTTTGTTTGAAAGTATAACATACATTCATAATACCTATATTCTCACAAACTTTCACATTTTAATAGTCGGATTTTATTAATTTTGTTGAACGCGTAACGTTGTACGCAATTTCAGTTATTGTGCGAAGAATTTCCAATGGGGAGATAAATAAATTTAAATTCCCAAAGTTTGTATATTCTGAATTCGTAAATAAACAAAGATAAACTCGCAGAGTGATTAAAATATTGAAAATTAAATACATTCTTTGCTTACAAAATCAGTTATCGCCTCGCAATTTAAACGTCATCCACCCACTCAAGTTCGAATCAAATTCAAATCTGAAAGTTATTTAGCCGTATTGGGGCGTCTTAAAATAGGTACTACACCAATCCCATGTCGGATGGGTGTCGGTGACCACATCCGCTCCGCTGTTTTTAGTGCCTCTCGAATGCATTATAATATTGGTAATATTGATTTTAATATTTCATGAATACCATTATTACTATTACTTTTCTCCGTGGGTTCCGCCTGAATAGCTACCACCCTTGAGCTTTAGTCAGCCGCCAAACGACTCATCTGTACCAGCTGAGGGCTTGAAGTCTCAAGGGCTCTGTCTTGGCCGGCAATCCATCAGTGATTTCTTTAGTGTTGCTGATATTCATAGGCGACGATAGCCAGTTACACAGTGGACAGTCAGGTCGTTTTGGGCTATTCCATAAAAGATAAAAGTTCTAAAAATGTATAAAGTCAGTCAATGATCGGATTTACGTGATCGTGTGCGATAGAGAAAGCGCAAACGCGTTTGTGTGAGAAAGAAAGAAAGGTTTATGAGTATAAGAGCTTGGTTCAAAACACACTTGTGTTTTTTATTTATTAGTGTCTTTTCACTGCATTGCGGGTTGTAAATATATTCCTCTGCAACGTGGTTACCTGCTAGTTCTCCAGAGAACGCTAGATGGGTATGCTAGTTATAATTCAAAGGTTCTCAAACTTTACTTTTAAAATTCTTGACAGGAGTCCTATTTGTGTCATTACCATACCTGCGTCCTAACGCGTTTATCAACGCAGAGTTTTATTTATAGGGTATAATAGAGAATAAGGATTTTATTAAAATATTTTAAATAAGTTAGTTTATATTTTTACTTTTTAACCCCCTACGTTAAAAGAGGGGTGTTATAATGTGTCTGTCTATGGCATTATAGCACCTCAACGAATGGACTGATTTTGATGCGGTTTTTTAAAAGCTGACGTTATCGAGATTGTTCTTAGCAATATTAAGTGTAAAAAACTGTTGGAGTGTTTTTTTTTAATTTCAAAATTTACTGTATAATAAGTTAAGGTTAATCTCAAAGTTTTCAGTACTTTACAAGGGCTTGAGAAACATTGCTTTTAGAGAGTATACAAATTCAAAACACGTAGAATGGCGGCTCTCGTTCAATCCCAGAACAAAAATAGCTAAAGAGATCACGTATGCCACAACTCTTTGTTTGTAAATGGAATCAGTTATCAGCTAACTTTATCATGTCGCTATTTGGCTGTCGGTGTGCGCGCACATCGTGAAAATTTCACTCTCATATTTTTTCCAAACGCGCCAAAAGAAGTCCTTCAAACTTCAAAACCTAAGGTAAACCTAAGATTTTAGTACTTTGCAAGGCCTCTAGAAACACTGGTTTTAGAGTATACAAAATCAAAAATGTAGAATGTGGCCCCCGTTCAATCCCGGGCAAGGATCGCCGGAGACGCTCTTTCATTGAAACTATAAATTTTACTGAGCGCTAAATAGACTCTATTCTTTACTTGCTACGCTGGGTTAAGGAGTTTATACACTGGTGAAACGGAAATTTTAATTAAAAAAAACCTGCATCCGAAATTCGACCGCAATTTAATTTGCGGAAGGGTTAGTTTGTGGTTAAAGAATCTTTATTTCTCATAAGAATTAACAAATTCACTTACATGAGAATTTACGTAACTCAGAGTAGGTACACTAAACAATAGTTGCGACAGTAGTTTACGTTTTTTAATGCTCTTAAATTCTTTAATTTTATTTGTGACACAAAAAATTGCATTTTTCCATGTCCATGTAAACTTATCATAATAGAAAATCACAACATGAATAAATTTTATACCTCTTAGTCAAGATCCAATATCATAACATCAAAATAACGTTTACGATAGCTTTTCTTTTATTAGTAAACTAGGAAATCCCAATCTCAGACGTATCGCTATTAAAAATAGGCGTTGGTGGTAGAAGGGTGAAAATTTAGGGTTGTATGTATTTTTTAATGCCTAATCATAAAAAAATGTCCAAAAAATAAAAATGAAATTTTTGGAGTAGACCACCATATCATATCACTTAGGTGTATGAAAAATAGTTGACGTGCTATTCTCTAACCTACTGAATATACACACAAAATTTCAAAATAATTGGTCTTTATTGGCTTTCCATTTCGCAGGAGTATTGTTTCTAACACTGTGACACGAGAATTTTGTATATTAGATATATTACAAAATAGGGCCATAGACATAGGGACAGGACCAAATTGACTTATTGACCTTTAAATAAATGTCAATAACGCGGTGGTACAAATTTCGCATAAATTTAGCCGAATTCAATTTGATGAAGGGTTGAATTTCATTACTGAATCGCCTCTGGGATTCAGGACCTTTGACCGCCAATTTTCATTAGTGTGATGTTTCCGTATGGAATAAGAGAATGAACGTATCTATACTAATATTAAAACTTAACGGGGTCAAATATTGCATTCTGGTTCAATATGTGGAGATTTTTGTGATTGTTATTAAATAAAGACAATTACTTATTGATCTTTGTATACTAATAAAATAATCTCAAACAAAATGACATTTATTTAAAGATACTGTAGCCTAGTTGGTACCGACCCTGCCTGCAAAGCGAGGGGTCCCAGGTTCGATTCACGGCACGATATCGAACCCGGGACCCGCTTCGCAGGCAGGGTCCTTACCAACTAGGCTACAGGGTTTCTTAAAAACACCGCGTGAAACAGTATTCCAGAATATTCCATGAATTCGTAACGCAAACATCGTAACACGTTTACGAGGTACCTGCAGAAATTAGACGGGACCCACCTGTCATAAAATTAGGGTGTAAAATCTTTTTTTAATGCCAAAAGCTTTCGGAGCGCTAGATTCTTGTGAGCGTTGCCACAAGACATTGTAATGGTTGTAAAAAGCGCTGAATTTTTGTAATAACCCAGCCACTTGATCAAGACCTACTCGTATATTAATAAAAGCTACCACTTTTTACTGTCTTTTAATCAACTTTCGTCTCTCATGAGGAACAGTTGGAGAATTCACCACACTGTAGTTATCAAAAGTTTTATTTTTTCCGGACTGCCAGGAAGGGTTTAGTTTTACGCGCGTATCTTGTTTAAATATTAATGTATGTAATATTTTTTATTACCTCATATGTCTCAAACCGCAGGAGCAATTTATATATATAAAGATATTTTTAGGTGCATCTTGATAACCCAAGTTTTCTTAGATAGGTGCAATGATATTATTGGAGATGGCATTGTTTGAAGGATCAAAAAATAAAAATAATTCGAATAATGCAATATGGGTATAAAATTAATTTTTGATGGCGGGCGAGATATTTTAATTTTTTTTTTAAATATTTAAAAAAGAAGTTGTAACTTATAATATTACTGTTGTTATCTTTCCATGAAGCCTGTCTAGCTATCTACCACCCTCATGCTTCCCAACCACCAAACGACTCGTCATCTTCACGTTCAGGTTAGGGGCTTGGACATCAGCACTTTATTTCTTTTTCTTCTCTCTTTCTTGATCAGTGACGCATCAGTAATACCTTTGGTGTTGCATCAATGATATCCATGAGCGACAGTAACTGCTTATCATCAGATGGATCGTTTAATGATCAACTAGATACATAAGACCTTATAAACTTTGTTTTCTATTTTAAATTTTAAATTTTCTTAGTGTAAACTCCTCTTTAGAGTTACGAACATTCCAGGAAATGCCTTTTTATTGCCCCGTCTAAATTGCCACTAACTCTTGTGTACTCGCCTTAAGACTTGCCTTAGATCAACTTTGTACATGAGTTAAGGTACTGTGTATTACCAGCTTTAACGGAAATTGAAGCCATTTCTTATTTGTTCTGATGCCAAATGGTCACTTGTTTTCTTCATAACCAGAGAATGGACAGTCCATATGAGTCGCTATTTCGCTGCTCTATTTTGCTGTTATTAAAACCGATCTTTTAAGTGCGCTGACATTTAATTAATTTTAAATTCAAACTGTTATTTACGTTAATTGTATTTCGACCCCATATTCATATTTAAGTCGTGGTCAACGCGAAGAAAAATCGAGTATCCGTTTAAAAATATCGCTCGAAATAACTCACCGACAACAATCCATGTAACTGGGTTGAAATATCGAAATGTATTAAAAATACGAATCGTTAGTAGCCATTGCGATTAAAAAATATAAAGGGTCAAAAATTCACTGATGATATCCGATTAACAAAGTGGGATATTTAAGAATATCCGTAGTTTTCTAGTAGTTCTAGTAGGTCTAAGAATATTAAGTTTTCACACGGTAATATGTATATTATTACGATAACGAGTGCTTTTCTTTAGTGTGAATGTGTAATATGGAGACGTATCTTATTTACATCTTACATCTTATCCTATCTTATTTACATTTTATAAGTATAAATTTTAAAATTAAAAAAGCGGACAGTTATTTTCACCAAAAATAGCTGGGTGGTGCTTGTCTATTTTTGTTATTATTGTAAGGTTTTAAAAGATAAAAATACTAAGTTATAATACTATAACATAATATATTTGATTCTTTAGAGTTCAAAGTATGTTTTTAAGTCATTCTTCTTGTAATAAATAAATAATCATTTTCTATAATTGAATATTTTATTTATCATACAGTGTTTAGATTTATAAAGCAATTTACATATTTAACAATCATTTATAGCAACGGATTATTCAATCTTGAGCTACAAAGTATTCAAATTAAACTAACTAAAAATGATTTACGTATAAAATTTTATTCATGTAATAAAAGTAACCACGTACCCGGAACAATATTAATACTAGTTCATCTTTAAAATTCTAAAATTGATCCTAGTCTGATCATGGAAAAAATTGAGAAAAAGTACTCATAATTGTTTGATGTTTAATTTATACAAACAATTATGTACTTTTCCTTACATTTCATTGAAAAGAAATAAAACTGATTAAGATATACCCTCATAATTAATCAAACCTAAATGACAATAAAAAAAATCACGCTGGAAAATAGTAATTTCGTACAAAAGTCATTAATTTATTGAACCCTTAACTCGTGAGTACAATTCACACTTGACCATTGACCAGTTCATTAATTTCAATAAGCTTACTTCGATAAGCTCCCTTAACTTATCGAAGTAAGCTTACGTAACGTACAGACTTTATAATGACCATTTAAATTTGAAACCATTGAAATTTGAATTTTGAATTAATGAAATTTCAGTATTCAGTACACAAAGTATTACTGCTTTGTTGAGGTTCCTTACTGAAAAAAACCCTATTAGTAAGTCTATGTTCTCATCATCCTTTCGACGTTTTTTTCAAACGCGACAATGATTAATGGTCGTAGCACACATGTCAACTCGTAAACGGAACGTAAACGTATCAACTCTTGCATGTCAGTATTCTTTGTATGAAACTCCCTACTGTAAAGCACACTTATCAGATTCGTAACGTGATTCGCTCGCCTCGAGACAAGCTCACGAACCGCGGTACGGTGCGTGGACGACTTGCCGTACCCGCGCTTACGTCTCACCGTACGCCATCCTTCAACTTTCCGTTTCCTCGTGCACGCCCCGCGCCGCGTCTACCGCTGCGTCGGCGAACTGCTGTCATTCATTCCGTCAACCAGCGGCCGGCGAGCCGTAAGCGCGGCGTCGCCTAGCCGTAGCCGAGTCGACTCGGAGCTGCTAGTCGGTTGGTAACGCGCTTACGTTAGGTTAATAAAGGAAATAGCAGTGATAGCCTAGTGGTCAGAACGTTGGTCTCCCGAACGCGGGGGCCCGAGTTCAAATCCTGGCACGCACCTCTAATTTTCAAATATTATGTGCGTATTACAAGTTAATTATCACTTGCTTCGGTGAAGGAAAACTTCGTGAGGAAACCTGCACACCTGAGAGTTCTCCATAATGTTCTCAATGGTGTGTGAAGTCTACCAATCCGCACTTGGCCAGCGTGGTAGACTATGGCCTGTACCCCTCACATTGTGAGAGGAGACCCCGAGCCCAGCAGTGGGACAATTATGGGTTGTTGTTTTGCTTTGCTTTGCTTTTTGCTTTACGTTAGGTTGACGGCGAGGCGATCCGGTGACGATCCCTTTCCGAGTTGATATGTCTGCTACGACCATAAACCGTTACAAGTAGGACAGAGGTTTATACGAAATCTTTATTTTACGAAATCTTTATTATACCAAAAAATATTTTATTCAGAAAGTACTCGTAAATCTAGACACGCGGCAGCGTGTCAAGCCAAATTCAAGCAAAGGAACTGGCTAGCCAGCGCCGAGTGTAATATTACACGAACCACTTGGTGCCACTTTTGACCCTTCTATAACTCAAAACCTCTTTAACGTAAACACATAAAACTACGTGTGTTTGATTATATCCATAAGGAAATGTAGAAGCCCAAATTTCATGAAGCTAGCTCAAACGGTTACAAAGATATGATGGTTAAAAAGTCGTAAATTTTAGCACTGACTGACTGACATATAGTACCTAAATCTAGCCTACTTTCAGATAACCTAGAAGGATGAAATTTGGAATCCAGCTCGGTAATTGTGTATAAGCGTAGGAAAAAATCAAAAAAATAAAAAAAGTCGAAAAATAAGTGGTGTCCCCATACATAATTTGTATGGCACCAAAGCAGAGCCATCTAGCGGCAGTGAAAAGAAAAGCTTCGGTCCCATACAAATCTTAGCCAACTCGCATTTACATTGTGAGCCCGTTATGTCACGTACAACTCGCACTAAGGCCTCTGTGCACGCGGGGCTCAATATGGCATACTTCAGCGCATGGAGTATTGAGGTAGAACGAGGGCCATCTCATATGAAGGAAAAGTAGAAAAAGTTTCCAGCTGTTTACAGCAAATAGAGGTTCCAATAATGGCCATTTCTAAATGGCGCTAGTTTGTGACAAATAGATATATGAACATGGCTGTTGTAAACAGAGTGAAGTTTGCTGAGTTATGCCACCCTCATTAATGGCGCTAGTTTCCGCCAAATAGATATTCGAACATAGCTGTTGTAGACCGCACCGCAGCCCCACCGCGTTTTACGGACACTTTTCCCTTTGCTGTCCCTCGCGGAAAGTCGTTGTAATTTACAACACATTCAACGCAACAAACCATGCGTGTTTTCCATAGAAGCTGATATACTTTGATACACCATTAAAACAATGCACGGTGAGGCAGATCTACGCTGTGTGGCGGGGCGTGGGGCAGTGTGAGAATCGCCTGTTTGTCATATTTATCTAGATATTTAGTACTCGGCTAAATAGTATAAAATTAGCTGTATACCGAATTTAACCATAATCAAAGACTCGTTCTTCTAAGCAGAATAACTTTTGCATTCAGTTAATCAGGGTAAATATATTATGAATATAATTATATATGATAATATGGTTGCTTAAACTTATTTTTATACCAGTTTTAGGGACTCTTCAATAATCATACAAATATTCGACTCACCGTAAAAGCTAATGTTTTCCGGTTCAATTTCCGGTTTATGGTCATCACTATTTAATTTACACCCGAAACTGGTGACCCATGAAACGTCAATTTAGTCTCTAAGATTTGTGGAAAGGGTATATTTTTCTTTACAAAAAGTAATGATATCCCACCAAAAACATAAATGTAAAAAGGAGAGCCAAGTTCAATATAAAAAATATGCTTGGCTGTGGGCTTCGCCGCAAAAAGAATGGAGATCTAAATGAGTGCCAAGTTCTGTGTAAAATCGCAATATGTATTTATAGGAACAAAACAACATTATGAACAAGTGTTAAACTCTATTTCTTTGCTTTGTTGGATACCTATAACAACTGCTGTTATTTAAAAAAGTGAGATCTTAAAGTAGGTTAGATTTGACTTGGCCAGTTTTCATTACATCAGTCATTTTATAAAGTTATTCAACATTTTAATTCTGATAAAAACTGGCCAAGTCAAATCTAACCTACTTTAAGATCTCACTTTTTTAAATAACAACAGTTGTTATAGGTATCCAACAAAGCAAAGAAATAGAGTTTAACACTTGTTCATAATGTTGTTTTGTTCCTATAAATACATATTGCGATTTTACATCGAACTTGGCACTCATTTAGATCTCCATTCTTTTTGCGGCGAAGCCCACAGCCAAGCATATTTTTTATATTGAACTTGGCTCTCCTTTTTACATTTATGTTTTTGGTGGGATACTAAATAAACTCTAACAAAAAGTGAACCAAGCGGTCTAACCTAAATAAGAAAAGTCAATAAAAGTTTTTGAATAATGAAACTAGAACTAAACTAGTTTGAATAAACAGTAATAATATTTTATAATACTATTTGACATCACACAATTACAATTCTCAGAAGACCGCTTTTATTTTCCGTTTTCCTTTTCGCTCACCTGGATAATCCGAATCAAAGTCCAATATTTGCGGATCAAGATCGCTAAGTCCCGATTTTAATCTTTCCTTTTACAAAACGTGCGCTATTCGGAACGGAAAGTTCTTACGTAAGTCAATATAGACGAAGGATCCATTGTAACAGACAATTGATATCGTATGTGTTTGGTTATGGAATTAAACGGAATGTGTGCAGTAAAAATTTGATTTTAATTATTATAAGACTATAACGTACGAATTTGCAATTTTTTTAACTCATACATTTGTTAGTTGGGGTATGAATATGTTATCAATGAATAGACACATACAAGCAAATAATAGTTTATTTAAGATTTATATTAAATCATAATAATATGCATTTGTGTGAACTTTGTACTCCACTTGACGGAGCACTTCTATGCCCCAGAGTCAGACAAACAAATGATAAAATTTAATGGAAAAAGCTGGCAAACGAGCTAACAATCCACCAGAGAGGGGGGAAGGGAGGGAGAGGGAGGAAGGGGCTTCTGTCGCCCGTGGCCATCAGCAACATCAAAGGAATTACTGATGCGTTGCCGGACAAGAAGGAGAGGAGAAAAGGGAAAAAAGAATGGCTCTCAAGCCCTCAGCCGGAACACGACGAGTCGTTTGGCGGCTGACTCATGCTCAAGGGTGTAAGTTATCCAGGCGAACCCCATGGAGAAACAATAATAGCAATAATGGTATTAATCAACAATTAAATTCAATATTTCCAATACAATCACTCGAGGGGGCCTACTACCAGCGGGCTTTTTAGCATTAGGTGTTAATAAGAATATCAGTAGTTATTATTAGTAAGTAATAGGACTGTGGAAGTAATAGGCTAGTGTAGGTAAGTATTCTTAGTAAATACTACTAATCGTTAGTATTTGTCCCACTTGAATTTGGTGGTGCCGTGGACAACACACAAAGACAACAACACACTAATCCACACCGAAAACAGAAATTCAAACTCATCATTAAAATTTCCGCTTCGCTGGGAATTGAACCTAACCTAACGGCCCTTAAGCTAGACGGGTCGTCAAAAGTTAATGGCATTTACCACAAGAATCCAATTAAAAATTCCCAAGTTACTCAAAAATGTATCGGTTATGACTTAATAATTATTTTAAAGACGGTAAATGGTACTAATCAAATTCCGGGTGCGGTTTAATAAACCAAGAAATGGGTTAATCTGACGGAGTCCGCATTAGAGGCTGCCAATACAGAGATAGCGGAAGATATGACGCGATGTAGTTTGGTTGGATGCGGTATAATATTGCTCTAGATATTGTTTTCAAAAATACCTAATAACGCTTACACAATCATACCCCAACGGTAGTTTTCCTGTGTCACGGGTGACATAGACAACTCAGAAAGACGTCACTATAACACCCATGGCCCAAGTACAAATATTTATCTGTCACATAAATAGTATTTAGTGGTTGGGCAGTGTCCCAAAGGTTGACTGGGAGAGAATACTTTTAGCAAGTTTGCCTTTTTCCTACACGTAACATAAGGTACAAAAAAGATCAAACAACTAAAATATATTTAACACCAAATATCACCAACGCGTTTCCGATCGGAAAGATTAGTGTATACCTACATTTTGATATATTATCGTTTCAAAATCTCCAAGGTTCTAGAATAAAGCAAAAGAGAAATTTATATGTTAGTGATTTAATAAAATGGCGCATCCAGAACTTCCTACTCAAAACTTTTCTTATCAACGCGGACCAAAAATTCCGCGAATTTCGCAATGTTCCGTCGCTATGGCGGGTGACGAAGGAGAATTTTATTGTATAGCCTTTTCCATTATTTTATCTTTCATCTAAGCAAGCCATATTTCCTCACTGTATTTTTGTAGGGTTAAAAGAGGAATATTGCCTTATGATTACTATAAAAATCGGTGTTTCTCGGGTCAAAAGCCTACCATGTCGTTCAGGCAGGAGTCTGTAATCAAACTCAAAGTCAAATCATGATTGACAATCGCCACCTTATAATTCCATATAATCTTAAAATAACATTAAAGTCACAAACTTCGACGACCCGTGTGGCGCAATGGTTACCATGCCGGATCGTCGCACCAAGGGTCCTGGGTTCGATTCCCAGCGAGGCGGAAATTTGAATGATGAGTTTGAATTTCTGTTCTTGGTCTGGGTGTGAGTGTCCTTGTCTTGTGTGTTGTCCATGGCACCCACGACACAGGGAATCCTAGTGTGGGGGCTATGAGTGTGAAGCATTATTTATTTATTTATTTTAAACTTGTTATGACGTAGCAATTTAGATTCAAAGAAAAAGAAATTATTCTGAAAGCTTACCCAACTAACTTATAAGCTTCAAACTCTTTTTTTATTCTACTTAAAATATGATAATGCTTGACTACAAAACTACCTGATGGTAAGCAGCAGGTCAATGAAATCGTCAATGGTAAAATTAACTAACTTAGTAAAAGCCCTCTTGACTTGAAGACACATTTTGATCGAACGGGATCACCGACACGGGAAATTTATTCTAGTCCATCGCGATACGCATAATGAAAGATGAAGCAAAGCGTTGTGTTTGGGCTAACATGGCGCGGTGGGGTTCCACGGTCCTTTATGGTCGAAATTCCTCTTTCACAGACCCAACAGTATGGTAACTAATAGTTGACGTCAATATCTTGAGTTTTCATATCTAAAACAATTACTTTGAGCAATTTAATTTCTCCATACATCTCAGACACTTGTAAATGCAATTGCATTTTCCAACACATTCCAGCGCCTTAGTAAGAAATTCTAAAATACTCTGACTTTACATATCGTACACCACGGTACGCTAGGGAAATACTCTCGATAGTCACGATGAAATCCCATAATTATTTTTAACAAATGCTCGGTCCGCATCTTTGCCCCCGTTTTCCAGGATAATAATACTATAGTTATTATTATATATTAGTTTACCTGTGTCATAAATTTCATGAAAATCCGTTTAATAGTTTTTGCGTAAAAGAGACAAACAATCATACGAACTTTCACATTTAAAATATTAGTAGGATTTTTTTTTATTTTTACCTGATGTTGGCTTTATACTATGGTCTGACTTCTATGGCTTGTTTTTGACGGCCCAATACCTAATAAGTATTGACTCTGCTTGCGAAGCGACGAGTCCTGGGTCCGATTTTTCGTATGCACAGCTGATATTTATGTAACAGATAAATGTGGGTACTCGGGTCGTGGCTGTCAGTGATGTCTTATTAGTTAATACAAAGTATATAATAGATCCGTCTTAATCATCCGCTTGTGTTTTGTAATATCATACTAAATTATGATCCGCTCTACTGAAACAAAGTTATAAATACAATAAAAATTGAAGGTGCTGTGATGTTTAAGAAACGAAAGCTTAATTAGGTAAGCCTTAATTTATATTTATTACTAGTTATTCTTTATGGGATTCCTTTTCAAAAATATTTTTTCAGTGTGGTCTCTCCCACACTATTGTTGTCCGTTTGCCCCAAGGTCTATTACTTTTCGAATCAACACTTGAGATTGGCAATTTACAGACTCACGCGGATAGAATCTAGGTGACTAGGAACCTCGATTACTGCTATAAATTATTTTATTATATGGATTATTATTGATATAATTATATTTATATTTGGTTTATTAGACGTCCTATTAAATACATACCAATATTTCATTTTCTCGTGTACAACAACAACAACAAAATCCTCTTTATTGTACACCAAATTATATCCAAATACATTTTATTATACAGGAACTAGTACAATAGGCGGTCTTATTACTTAAATAGCAATCTCTTCCAGACAACCTATTAAGCCAATAAAGTGAACAATTTTGAAAACAGGGTAGGGTGCACAATTAAGGACAAATATTTGTCAGCAGCTAGTACTTAATTATGGAGACTAAAAGGAAGAGTAAGGAATGATTTAGAACACTATTAAGGGTAGGAAATAGAAAAGAAAAGATTAGAGCGAGAGGTAATAATTTTTCACTTGATTCTTGAAAGAATCAAGTGTTTGCGCACGTAGGATTGCTACTGGCAGCGAGTTCCACACACAGCCTCAGCGGTGAATGAGTTACTATAAGAAGAATAGGAATAGGAAGGAATAGAGAGAGACTAGTGCAGTGATAGCCTAGTGGTTAGAACGTTGGTCTCCCGAACGCGGGGGCCCGGGTTCAAATCCTGGCACGCACCTCTAATTTTCAAATATTATGTGCGTATTACAAGTTAATTATCACTTGCTTCGGTGAAGGAAAACATCGTGAGGAAACCTGCACATCTGAGAGTTCTCCATAATGTTCTCAAAGGTGTGTGAAGTCTACCAATCCGCACTTGGCCAGCGTGGTAGACTATGGCCTGTACCCCTCACATTGTGAGAGGAGACCCCGAGCCCAGCAGTGGGACAATTATGGGTTGTTGCTTTGCTTTGCTTTGCTAGAGAGAGACATATTTGTGCACCTCCATTATTAAAACGTAAAAATATCAGACCGAGTTATACTAAGTCCGGTTGGTATAATAAGAAAATGGGGAAGTCTGTCTGTTCAAATACCAACCAACAATCTACGTACAGGGACACTTTAATAAAACTAGACGAGGTAAACGTTGGAAAATATTCTTCTCCAAGATATTTTCTCCATAGAGCCTTTTCGCTTGACGTGAAAATATTTAAAATATTCTCCGTGATAACGTAATAGGTACAAGGTACACGCTAATAACAACGCTTATGGATCTTGATCACGGCTGAACCTGTTTTGATGTGAATAACCGTCAAACGTGGTCATCGTTGCCCATAGACATCAGTAGTTTCCAACTAAGAAAGAAGAGAGAACAAAATGTCCTTAGATTATCATAAAATCCACTTTGTCACTGCCGTTTTCTACTATCCATCTAGCCAAAATCCTGAAGTCATTTGCTTTGCTCAAAATTAATAGTGTTTATTATTGTTTTACTAACTATCCAGACATAATTTCGCACCCTTATTGGAAAAAAACATAAGTCGTCTTACGTTGAAGGTTAGTTATTAATATGATTGGAAAGAGGGACAAAAGCTGCTTATGCTTAATGTTTTTCAAATTTTTATTATTAATCTTGACGGTTTTGTGCAAGAAATCGTAATGTAAATTCCTTTGACTACTTACTGATATTTTAACAGTTTTTTTGCTCTCCTGTAAAATTGCAATTTTCATCTTATGCCTTTTTTCCACTGAAGGTGCGATTTCATTCCAGATCATATGAACATACATACATACATACAAACTTTCACATTTATTTATAATATTAGTAGAAAATACGAATACGACTGACAGCTACAGATTAAAAAAAAACAATATTAAAAACGGTTTGTTTTTCCAAATTAATTTGTTTGTGAGGGTCATGAAGCGCCTAATTAGAGGTAATTACACCAATTACCCTCCGTAAAGTAATGCCTTTAAACGCGGGGAAAGTAATTGTGGTGTAATTTAGACTTTTTGAGGAGCGAGTGATTTTTTTTCAGTATCAGTAAGTGGTTAATCTGAATTTAATTTTAAATATTAATTCAATACGATCATTGTAATAGCTTACCCGCTATACTATTAAAATTATAGTGAAGATGGATCTTCATTCCCAAACTTCTTACCATCAAATGGAAATGTAGTCAAGCATTCAATTATTATTCGTAGAAAAAAATAATCTATCTGTTTTAAATTTTTAATATACTTCAAAAAAGGAGGAGGTATTCAATTATATACCTACTCATATCTATATATTAAAACAATCTCTCTAATAGAAAAACTTATAACTAACTTAAGTACAAACATTTTGAGTAAATCAGCAATTGAGAGTTCTCCGTCATATTCTTTTAAGTACTGTGAAGACTCCAAATTATTTGGCCTTGATAGACTTTAGCCTTTACTATTAGATTGTGATAAGACCAGAGTCCAGCTGTAATACGTAGGTTGTGACGACAATAATTATCAAACGACAACCATCGAGGCAAAATACTTAATGCGGTACGTCACTACTACCTAGTAAGTAGAAGGAAGTTTTGTCACTAGCTTCTGTTTAGACTCCGTCCAACTTCGAAGTAAGCTCGAAATTGCTTTATATGCATCATTTACTGTTAATATCAGTCGTTAGGCAATAAGCACTTTAAGCGCTTAAATATTTTTTACAAAAAGCTTTTTTACATAAATGTTTAAGTTTGTACGGAACTTTGTTACTCTTTTTTGCAAAAAATACTGAATGAATTTTCATGAAATTCTGTATATTATAGGGTATTTATTATTCCGGAAAACGCAGGCAAAATCGCGGACAGATCGCTAGTTTATAACCGAATTTAAAAAAGGAGTTATTCAATTCGAATTTATTTTTTAAGTTTGTTACCTCAGAACTTTCGACTAGGTGAACTGATTTAAATTATTATTTTTTTAATCGAAAGCTTGTGCTTGCCGTGTTTAAATTTGAGCGAAATCTGACAATTAGTTTTTGAGTTATACCTAATTTTGAAGTATTGTTGTAGATGGATATTTTTCGTCAAGAAATATATTTATATGATGACGTTACTACCAAGATTACAAATGGCCAACCTAGAGATAGGCACTAAGTTACGTATAGTTCAACAGTAATTTCTAAATCTATGATACCGTAAAGTCCTTTTTGACAATACAGCGCTTAATTTGCCCGTTCTGCCTCACTCGGGGTAAAATTAAATGACCCGTTTCTGTGTTGAACGCAATGAATGCTTTGAATATCACAAATGAGCATTTGGACGACGAATTTTGAATAGATTCTGAAAGATAGGAATGAAATTTTGAAATCTTTTGTTACATTTTAGAATGTAAAATGTCATTGCTAATTCACCTAGGAAAAGACAACTTTAGTAGATTGGGAATAGAATTTTGTCAAAGAAAAGGGAATAATCACAGGGAATTATCAAAATTCTCAACAAAAAAAACCGACTTCAAATAAAGTACCTACATCCTTTCCAATAACAACAAAAAAGAATCATTGAAATCGGCTGGCGTGATATTGAGTTATTCCTCCATTTGTCGCGCACATACTTAATGAAAATTTAAGATTTAACTATATTGTTTTCTTATGGATGCCATTATCAGATCTCGATGAAATTTAAATGAGACCACACGACAAGCCTCAGCTTTTGATTAAAAAAAGAATCATCAAAGTCGGTTCACCCAGTCAAAAGTTCTTAGGTAATAAACATAAAAAAAATACAGACGAATTGAGAACCTCCTCCTTTTTTTAAGTCGGTTAAAAAGGGAAAAAGTATTGTGGCCGTTTTGATGTAACAATTATACTATGATATAGCTTGCTTTAATATCTACTTACAATAAATTACCTACAATTTCTATCCTGAATTATCATTACTAAATTGGAACGAAGTTCCTTATCGCGCGTTGTGCAAGGGGGCTAGACGGAAAATTTCGACACTTTTTGATTTTACGAATGACCGACACTTTTTTGAAGTGATTCACAGAGTTTTACAG
Source organism: Thymelicus lineola (assembly GCA_963932265.1). Classification (NCBI taxonomy): domain Eukaryota; kingdom Metazoa; phylum Arthropoda; class Insecta; order Lepidoptera; family Hesperiidae; genus Thymelicus; species Thymelicus lineola. Next base: position 1,762,927 of record OZ010704.1, on the reverse strand, counting down.
AGATGGCGCTGTACAACTTTCTGAATCACGCTATGTTTTTTTCCTATTTTACTTATGTTAGCGCCAAAGAGTCTCAACAGCGTGATTCAGAAAGTTGTAACTAGTTGAAACTAGATGGCGCTGTACAACTTTCTGAATCACGCTGTTGAGACTCTTTGGCGCTAACATAAGTAAAATAGGAAATAACTTCGTTCCATCCGGGTGTCCTTTGACACCTCTCAAGTTTTTATTATTCAAAATTTAAAACAGCATGGTTAAAACGCGAATCGTAAAGTTTATTTATTCACATACATTATCCCAGTGTCCATTAAACGTGCAGTCTTCTATACCACTCCTAAAACCTAATTGAAATGCATTTTAATACGTGACCGAATAGAGTCAGCACACGAGGGCACATCTTCAAGCCCGCTATACATTATGTATCAACCTGTCTGATTTTACTACGGGTAACATATTCCTTCGTAGCGTTCCATCGTAGCGGATTTGTAGACGTATATTATAAGAATGACGAATTAGGCTTACATTTTTTGTTATTGGCTTCAACCCTTTAATGGCCCACTACTGGGCACGGGTCTCTCCTCTTGAGGAGGCCTAGAGCATACTCCATCACGCTGCTCCTCCTTCGCTCCTTTCGCTCCTTTATAGTACAGTATCACAATACAAATGATATACTAAGTCTGCTTTATGTTCTTTAAGCTATATATCTCCCTCAACTTATTACCCGTATAGGCTACAAAATTCATGAAATTGCATCTGCCGTGCAGCTGTCCGTGGCTATTGATTCCAACCATTCCAAGTACTGACCGTTATCCGATGACCAAACACTTCCTTTTGTCATTACTTCTTTTTGTCATAAGTTTCTTTTGTCATTGAATCCAGTTCCTAGCGATCGGAAATATAATAGATCTGCTGAAAAGGTTAAAAGAGCTTTTCAGTTCCATAGTAGTACTGTCTGTCACTTTACTTGCGAAAAAGTATTTTACGTGATAATGACAAACGAATGAACTAAATATGTATAAATATATAAATAACGCTTCACACTCATAGCCACACTAGGGTTCCCTGTGTCGTGGGTGCCATGGACAACACACAAGACATGAACACTCACACCCAGACCGAGAACAGAAATTCAAACTCATCATTCAAATTTCCGCCTCGCTGGGAGTCGAACCCAGGACCCTTGGCACGGCGATTATTTTAGCCGACAGAATTTTTTTAACCTACTTCAAAAAACGAGGAGCTATTCAATTCAAAGTATTTTTTATGTTTGTTACCTCAGAACTTTCGACTGGGTGAACAGATTTTGATGATTCTTTTTTTAATCAAAAGCTGGTACATGTCACGTAGTCCCACTTAAATTTGAGCGTGATTTGACGTGTAGTTTTTTGTTATCCCTAATTTTGAAGATGGTTATTTTTTGTCAAGAATTATTAGCGTAGTGGAACACGCCGGGTATCCACTAGTTATTGAGTATTACCCTATTTGATATTTAAGAGTTTATTGAAAGACATGCCTTTAATCCAATAGACTCACCAAATATACATACATAGAGTGGATAGGAACAGCAGATTTTATTAAAGGTTAGTCAGTTATCTTCCAACAAAAGCGAAATGCAATGTCCTTCTGGGAGTACAATGAAGCTCTTCGCCGTTTCAAGTAAATTTTTCAATTCTACGGTCTTGTCCGATTTAATCCGATTTTACTTCAGAAGCTATCGTGGAAGCTACGTACTATTACAAGTATCAGACTAGGAACAATTTAGTATATAAGTGCAAGGACTTTGAAAAATGTACTAAAACCAAGTCAGACCAAATCAAATCAAAATTCTCTTTATTGTGGACAATATTATAGGTAATATAGAGATGTTACAGATAAGCAAATTTATCGCTATGCCCTAAAAGCGTACAATAATTATGTACATAAGTAGTCGTCAACTCGTCACACTTTATTTTGTGTAACTTTTTTACAAGCTTTTATTTAGCTATTTATTTGCTTGTTTGGGTCAAATCTTACAAGCTGAATTAGACTACTTCCTTTCATCCTACGGAGTTGAAATTTCAGATTGCTTTCGTTCCGATGACAATGCATTTTAATAATAAGGGTGACCTAATAGTACACTTAACTAAACTCCTACTAACAATGCTGGCGTTAGAGCTACTGACGCCCTGGCAAGAATATTGTAGCCGCTTGTAGCGCCCACATAAGAAAATCAATATAAACCTTTTTTGCTCGAAAAATTTTTTGCTGAACCAATGGGAATCTTTATTAAGAATTTTGTGTTCCTTTTTTGCTCCTCACTCCAAATGTGGTGCCTCTCCAAATGTGGCGCCCTAGGCCCGTCGCCCAACCTGGCCCCCCCTAACGTCGGCTCTGCCTACTAAATTAATCCTTAATGGTTAACAGCATGGTCACAATTTTTTTTCTTTAGTACCGACAATGTTAGTATAAAACTGTTTATTTAGTTTGTAAACCATTAACTTGTTTTCAAAAATGTTACCTCTATCATTTCTGTTCTGGGTAAGATCATTCTATAATAAACATTAATGTCACTGCTATTATAGCATATGTTCTATTATTTCTTCTGCGATATTACTGACGACTAATCAATTACAATATGACAAGACCAATTAAACCGGATTTCTGTAAACTTACACCTACCTGCCTTCAACTTTATAATGATCGAAAGATCCCAGTGTCTAGTAAAATGGAATTTATAGCGTGAAGAAACACAAAAACCTTGGAGAAATGCGATGGGATTCCAGTTAAGAGTAATATATAGCCAGCTATTTGACTAGTAATGTGAGATTTATTACCATTGATTCTTGTTCAGGCTTTTATCTCATACATAAACAATGTATACTGGCTTAGTAAGGCTATATAACGGGTATATTACGCATTATGTTTTAGGATTTGCCGCTAGGAATTGACTGATTGTGACTTGGTATGAAAATATGTTTAAAATATACCCAGTCATAAATTCTGTAGACAGCGACAAATATATAATTTTAATATTTGCTCTCACTCACTCATAGGGTTACCAACTCTGTATGAATTTTCTTGACGAAATCCTTAGCAATCAATTTACTGATATTCTCACACAGTATTATCGCACCTTCAGTGGAAAAAAGGCATAAGATGAAAATTACAATTTTACAGGAGAGCAAAAAACTGTTAAAATATCAGTGAGCAGTCAAAGGAATTTACATTACGATTTCTTGCACAAAACCGTCAAGATTAATGATAAAAATTAAAAAAAAATTGAGCATATGCAGCTTTTGTCCCTCTTTTCAATCATATTAATAACTAAAATTCAACGTAAGACGACTTATGCTTTTTTCCACTAAGGGTGCGTTATGTGTCTACATATGGTAGGTATCACTCAGAGATAGAAAAAAGTTTATAAAAAATATTAGAAATATTTAACAACTATAAGCTATTCAACATTAAAATGTACGACCCTGATGAATATCAGTCAATATAATATAATCCTAGACTTACCATTGACTGAACTATACAATTGTTCTCCCAGAAAGAGTAGAGATGGGATTTTGTTGTCTGTGGCGGATATTCTCCTTTCCATCACCACACCTCGGGAAAAATAATAATAATAATAATAATTCTTTATTTGTGAAAATAGGTACAAACAGGTCTTAATATATAAAAAAGTTCTCAATGTTGGACCCTTTCGGGCATACAAATATAAAAATGAATTACATAACAAATATTAATGACATATATGTTAAAAATCAAATTAAATTAAATTAAATTATCTGTCAGAAACTCATGAACTGAATAATAACATTTATCAATTAAAACCTTTTTTAATTCCGTTTTAAATTTTTCAGCATTGTTAATATTTCGAAGTGATATAGGGACTTTGTTATAGATTTTTGGTGCCATACCAAATACACTTTTACCAAGCAAAGCAGTCTTTGACGGAATTGCTGCCAGCTTCGTTTTATGTCGGTTACTTTTTAAATAATTGTTGAATAAGTCAGGGTTAGTTTTTACAAATAAAATGATTTCATAAATATACAGAGATGATAATGTCAATAGTTTTAAATTTTTAAAATGTGGTTTACAACTCTCGGTATTGGATATTTTTGTAATGGCGCGAATACACTTTTTTTGAGCTTTGAATATATCTTCACGCTTTGTGCCGTTGCCCCAAAATATTATGCCGTAACGTAAAGTAGAGGACACAAGGCCGTGATACGCACAAAGAACAGCTTTTTGATTTACCACTTTCGACAACATATATAGAGCGTAGGAAAATTTATTGATCTTTTTACAAATCTGACATTTCCCAATTTCAAGATGGCGGCTGCGCGGCGATTGTCAACTTTTTTGTTTATGGCCTTTTGCAAAACGTTTTTGAGGGTATTCGTAAAGTTTAAAAAGGGAATTATGAAAAAATGAGAAAAAATTGAAAAAACAAGATGGCCGCCGAGTTATTTTGGTTTGAATTTTTCCCATTATAGAGGTGAGTTTGCGGGGTCGCATCGGGGTGGGTTTTCAACTTTTTTTCAATATTTTTCTTGTGTTGTCTTGAAAATATCCTCGATTTTTTATATTTTGGGGATATTTATTTTTTTGACAAGATGGAGGACGCGGTGGCAGCCATTTTGAAAAATGTACGAAAAACGACATTTTTTGGGTGCATTTTTCTTCTGGTTGGCAACATTTGAGCGGGTCCCTTTGTTCCGGGCGGTTGTGTAACTATTTAGGTTATTACGTATTTCATCACAGTTCGCAATGAAAAATAAAAAGTTCAAAACAACTCCAAAAAAACTTTGCAGAATTGCGGAGACTAAGAAGCATTACTTCAGTACTTTAATTTTTTACTAACAATAAGTGTATCTTGGAGATAATTGATTTTTGCCACCACCCAAAGCAATAATAATGACTAGCTAGGCAACCAGTTCTGCTCAGGTTAGAGGATACCTATTTTTGTAAAAAATATAAGTTTTATTTTTTAAAAGATGTGCTGAGGAGTTTCTTTAGGCTTTTCTTCTCCATGACAAAGCACCTTTCCGAAAAGTCAAAAAAATGACGTGCATAAGTGTATAAGTGATACCTATATGAATAAAAGATGATTTCATTTCATTTCATTAGATAGACACATCAAAGATAAAAGACGACAGATGACTTAAAAACGTGATGAAAATCTCAATACATTAATATTTCCCTTCTGAATCCTATCAATATTATAAATGTGAAAGTTTATGAAGTTTGGATGTTTGTTTATCAATCACGCCACAACTACTTAACCGATTTGGCTGAAAAGAATAGAGATAGCCTATACCCTGGAATAATACATAGACTACTTATAAAAAATAGATTTCTACCGCGGGCGAAGCCGCGAGTAAAAGCTAGTACAGAAATATCCCACTAATCCTACTAATATTGTAATCATGAAAATTTGTATTGATGTATGTTTCTCTTTTACTCAAAAGCTACTAAACGGATTCTCATGACATTTAGCAGAAAGGTAGACCATGGTATGGAGTGAGACACATTATATTTATTATTTCGATAAAAGTAGTCAAACCCGTGGATATAGTATATGCTGGTATATCAATATTTTCCATCTAAAAACGTAATACAACAATTATATTCAATTGCTAGGCAAGTGGTATTATAGTGTAGACGAGTATTTAAATGACAAAGACGCATGGAAATAACCAGCTCTGCAACCAGTTCCGCTCAGAATAGTAAATACTTTTGTATTATTTTTTTTTGTAATATTTTTTAAAAGATGTGCTGAGTAGTTTCTTTACGGCTTTTCTTCTCCTCCATGACAAATAACCTTTCCGAAAAATCAAAAAATGACGTGCATATAAGTGCGTGCGTGGTATAAGTGATACCTATATGAATAAAATATTTAGACTTTGACTTTGTACAGAGCCGAGATCACAGACATGTATTATATATGTCTGTGGCCGAGATCCTGATCAAACACAACTTGGCCAAGGCAACATTCACAAATATCATATTATTATCTTATACCTAATCCCGAAACTTCAGCATTACATGTTATCCGCGAATTGCAATCCCTATCTGTAATTGGGTTCAAAGATTTAAGATAAACAAACAATACACATTAACAGAGTTTCCAATGTTATTTGTTTGTGTTAGTGGATCGTTTCATTTTCGACTAATGACTCTTGCTGAATGGGGGTCAAATTGCTTCGTTGCTACGCCGTAAATGAAATAAGGGTGAAGGTAAACGAGCATATTTTTGAACTGTCAGTCGCGAAAAATGACTAGATACGCTGCGTATGGTTACATTCTAAAGTCCTGTAGCATACGGCGACGCAAAATGAGTTTGGACTTTAGTATGAAACTCATTTCACGCGACTCACAGCTTGAAAACGCTCGTTTGGCCACACCCTAAGGGTCTACTTGAACTTGAAGTATTTTATAGGGTTCGATAAAAGTCGCGTTTCGTTGCGGCAACGCAACACACATACAGTCAGCAAAAGCATTAGGTGTGCATGGCATAATTCTAAAACCTTCTGTAATTATTAATTTTATAAAATGATTATGTTATTATCATTATAAAATAATATCTTATGTATATAGGTAGCCGTCAACAATTGTTCAATTGGCGTTGAGCAACATTCAAATAATAAAATAGTGGTTGCGATAGTTATAACAATAGTATGCACATTTTTTTGAGCTTGAAAGTAGCGCCTAAATAAGTATTAAATAAGCACAACAACATTAGCGGACGGAAATTGGCATGAAAATTTGTATGAAATTGCATCGTTTTATTCACAAATGCATCAAAATGTCGCATAATATCGCAGCAATACTACCCTCATATAATCATGTCGCTGTCGCATCGCTATCGCTCGTGTGAACGGATACTAAATGACATGAGATTGACGAGAAATTCTCATCTTAATGTGATACTAAGGAGTTTAGGAGCGAGGATTTGGATAAAGCTCTCGTAAGATTAGATTCCGATTACGACGAATGAGAAAAACCACTTCACACGTCATTCAGTCAAAATTAACGTGACAAGAACATTATAGAACAATTTTATATCCTTGGGGATACGGTTTTTCTGGAACCAGATATTTCGTAATAAAAAATGTGGATTTTTGAAGTTATATTTATTGGTAACAAATTATGAAACTAAATATTTTACGATGCGACATCCAATTAGCGACATGATGAAGGTGCGTGATACTAGGCACACAGCATTCGCTGGAGTTGTTATAGATTTCTACCACGGGTGGTGGGTGCGAGCGAGAGGTATTTATAAGTAAGAGGTAAGTATATCTTCTTACGTGCGTACATAAGTATACACATGTGTTTGTATATGTTGATTTGTAATTTACAATTAAGCAGAGGCTCGAGACAGACTTTTTTTCTATAAGCGTTCACGCCAAATGCCTTTCTATAATATAATAAATGTATAACAATGAAAATAACTATAAGTAATATGCATGGCCATAAGTAGTAGTATACATACTGGAGGAACCAAGGAAAGACGTCAAGGAGATATCATCAAAGAGGCGGTTTACATGCTCTAACAAAATCTGAGATTCGCGCTGTGAAAAATAATAAATTAAATTTTGCTAATAAAACCCTTCATTTCCAATCCAACAGGGCATTTTATAATACAGTTTTTTTTAATTTGAGGCTATATCCTGTAGATGTCAACATAGTGAGACTATGTGAGACATAGTCTGTAATCAGCAAAAAATCACTTCACGATATACAGAAAAGACAGACTAATATTAATAGACAGACTTAAATGAGGATATATTCAACCAAATTTATTACTCTGAAGTATTACCTTATTGGCATAATTCCTCTTAAGCCTTATGCTACGAAAAATCACGTTAGAGTTAGGTACGGATCATGATATTCCGGTAAAATTAAGTGCATAAATGATTAATTTTCATAGTTTTGCAGTACTGTCATGAAAAAATATTCAGGGATATCTACTGCGATAATGATTTGGTAGAATCTACCTTTAATTACTTACTTATACCCGTGAATAATCCACGAAACGAAGCTCACAGATGAAATCCTTCAGCATTCAAGTTCACTGCCAATTAAACCACAACCATTTCATAGCCATTTCGCATTTTCTGAGCTCTTTTTTTTTGTTTACTGGAAACCTTTAAATGAAAACTCGTACTCGACACCCAGACGCACTTTATTTCTTCCACACAATAGCTTAAAAGGTCCAGACCCATGTAACCTTGTCTAACCGTAATCGCTCTAACCTATGGAACCAAATATACGAGCATGAAGCTCGTTAGTTGATATCGTCCCCATTCGAACAAGATATTACTCGCATCTGCATTGCAAATTGATACGGAGAACGTAAATTCAACGAATGAAGATTTCTAGTAACGTTGGAGATTAAGAGAGATGTTTTATAGATAACTTGCTGACCCGGTGAACTTCGTATCGCCTATGAATGTAACAAATCAGTGTAATCGATTTTACCATCTTAGGGGTTGAATTTTGGAAAACTCTTAAATACGTAACACATCATTTTGCCGTACTCAATTCATAAGAAATTTCATGCAAATATGTCCAAAGAATAAAAAGTTTCATATAAACTTTTATCCCATATTTCACCGCCTTGGGGATTGAATTTTGAAAAATCCTTCCTTAGTAGATGCCTACGTCATAATAGGTTTCTAGCCTTAAGGGTTTGACTTGTGCGTTGATACATCAGTCAATCACTTTTGCCTTTTATACTTATACAGATAACAAGGTAGTCTTTGGACTGGATAGCAGTTTGTAGACTGACCACTTTACGTGCCCTCCGAAGCTCAGAGGCACACAAGAAAGGCAAGTCAGCCATCCAACTACAAAACGCACCCGTTGTTACTTAACTCGATATCACTTAGGATCGACACAAGCTGATGGGCTATGAGCGCTTCAATTCGACTAACGATCAGGAGTACATCCTAAATATTACTGGCAATAAAATATTTTTATTTACGAATTTATGAAAATATTGCAAATATTTCGCTAAAATTTCCACACAATTTTCCAAGAATTCCAAATTCCAATTGGTTTCAACCATGTATTTCCATAACAATTTTATAGCCGAATAGATACAACCGACGTGAAACCGTACCAAAAACGCACATCAGACATCTTGATAAGCGTTTAAAAATTACGTATACTGTACAATGCTGGTGTAACATCGATCTTTATTTATTCAAGCTTTTAAAATCTACAATGGACAACTGGTAAATAAATCTAGTTGGAGTATTTTAAGTGGTGAAGGTATTTATTCCTTCGTTAGTTGGCTTTGTCAACATGAGTCTAGACTGCAACTAGCTTTGCTGCAATATTTTGGCATCCCGACATTCCTGACGTCAAAAGCGGTCGCAAATTGATGCGGAGATCGGTGTACGATTGATGGAGTTGGATTCGTGCGATGTCAGAAAGTGTTAAATTTAAACATTAGGAATACCAACTTAATATTTACGTGCATATACTTAACTTATCGTACAACACATTACCAAAAGGATTACCAATAACATTAATATTTTATAGATAATAGTGTTTTAATTATTATAATAATTGCCTTTTTATTACATATATAACTAACCACGATTTTTATACTATTACTAATATGCATATAATATAACTACTACACTACTAAATGTACATAAAAAATTGTCTATATTTGAAACCCTTCCAATCCCAAAGAAGATGACATAATCATTCACGCTTTTGATATCGCTGCAAAAACATTCACGGTCGAGTTCTTGCCACAGTTTCTAGTTTTAATTTTAGGTCAAAAGTCTATCTGGAAATATCAAAAAGAGTATCTATCTTGAATGTGAAAAAAATGTTTGCGGCTCGAGTTGCTATTGTCTAGCTTTCTACCTGTTAGCTTCCATTTGCAAGTTGAAAGAAAAGCGGGCATATTATGAACCTTGGCGCGTCCCATTCAAAGGCCGCGTTCGACACTCGGTTCACGTTTGCGAAGGGAATTTTTCAAATAAATTTCTCAGTAAATTCGTCGGTGTCCCGGAATAGGGGATTACCGTTCATAAGTTTGGGCCTCTGGACGTCCTAGCGACGTGACGTCATTAGAACGACGTGAGCGCTGACTGATTTCGGACTAGAATGGGTACGTTTATAGGAAACGATATTTTCGCGCAGAAAGCAAACATTGGTTACGAAATGAGCAAAAGTATTTTCCGAAAAAAATAAATTCTTTGTCCTGAGTCAGATCCTTTCCTGTAGAGGTCGTTGAACTCTGTAAATTCATTCTAGTGATACTCATTGATATTAATCCAAAAAAAAAAATTTGTTGTGGGTAAAAGGGAGACAACACAATACATCAGAAACAACTACAACTAGAATAACTGTTTGTAACAAAAATATCTGCCTTAGCCTAGAGTCGAACACAGACCCTTTGCTCTGCAAGGAAGTTACAACAAACCAACAATGGAAATCGTCAAATATCATCCCGTGCTGTTGCTGGCTTCTTAATTCATACGGAAATTAAATGAAACCTATAGCAAGATTTTGACCAACCTGATTAACTCCTTCACTCTTGAAATATAATACCAGTAAATAAATCTAATGTTTTTACATGTTTTCAAACAAATTAAATTCTTGCACTGGCTACTAGTGACACTATACGTGGAATAGATAAACCCTCTCTCTAAAATGAGTTTAAATTCAAGCTTAGTAGCTCAGAGTTCCTGACCAATTGAATCTGTAATAGTTTTGGAGGCGCTCTTGTGTGTTGTAGTTTCAATTGGAGTAACTTGGAGAATTAGTGATCTATCTAAATCTCCATTAAAGTTCATAGGGTCAACCCTTGGATAATGATAATTGGAAGTGAAATTATTCTACGTAATATTTGGTTAACCAGAGAGGTCAATAATTTATAAGGGCTTCTGACTTAGGACAGCCTTTGATTATATGAAAATGTTCACGGATGTTCAGAGTTAGGTAAAAAAGGATATTTTTTTCATATTTTTATTTAACACACTAGGCATATTATCTAAGAGTAAGTTTACACTTTATTTAGTGATGTTCATATCTTTTGTAATTGACCACTTACCCTCACCTTACTAAAGTAAGTTATTACTTACCTTCAAAACAGTAATTGAACAATCAGATTACTAAGTTGACTTTTATCCTTTATACCACCACCAAAATTTGTTTAAAAGAACTCACAAACCCGTGAATTAAAAATCATGTTGAAGGTATTTTTATGACGAGAGGTCAATACAAACTGAATGAATAAACTAAAAATAGATGGAGGTATATAGGATTATATTGTATACTTTATACACCTATAACTCGCTTACTGCTATTTGAAACCGAGAAACTATGAGTTCAAATATACACAACGGAAGCTGTTACCAAAAGAATTGGTTCTTGGTTCAATTCAGAACCAATTTCATGTGTCCTAGATAATAAAGTTGGGAAAGTTACGCACTTTATTTCACCCTTAACTAAGTGCAGTTCGGGGTTTCGACGATATTGGTATGGCTCCCGAGAGATTTGACCTCGCGTAGTTTCTTTTGGTGAGAAAACTTATTTACTTAAAAGTTAGTGGTTGAATATCAATCCATCTTATGGTAAGTAAAGATGTGGTGGTCCAGTCCATCTGATGGTAAGTAGAGATGTGGCAAGATGGTGAAGGGTGCTAACTTAGAATTAAAATTCTTTCTTCTCTATTTCTTCTTGGCTGGCAACGCATTGTTGATGCCTAAGATGTTGCTAATATCCATGGGTGACGGAGACCATTTACAATCAGGTCTTCTGCTAATGCTCGATAAGGAAAAAATACTCTTGCCTTGAATATCTTAATTAGACGAGAAAAAACCCTTCCAGTTGCAATCGCGGTGTCATTTTATAAATAACGATTCAATCGCTTTGCCAAAACTAATAATGCTTCTTGCATTATAACATTTGAAGAATACCTGTTGTTATGATGACACCGTCATCTTCATGAACCAATTTAAGCAAGTGATAATTAATTTCAAATTCCCATGTAATTTAAGATTTAACATATCTTTGTAATTGAAAAACGGTGTCAATCAGTACCTATAGATTTCCAAAAAAATTCCAAATCACTTACTTAAAAGTATTAGTAAGTTTTAGACATACTGAATTCTTAAGAATTTAGTTGCGCGTTAAAAACAATGAGCAATATCTTTCTTTACAAGGGCTCAAACGGCAGCGAGAACCATTTGGAAGTTTCACTAAAGTAGTTTCAAAGAATTAGTAATTGATGTACAACTATATTCGAAGAGAGAAGTAATGGAATAACATCACAATGGGGCATCTGTGATTAAGGATGAGATGTATAAACTGTACTTAGACTTTGACTTTGCTCAGACAACAGTCAAATGTACTAGGTGATTGACACTTTATTAATACGAAAAAAATTAAGTCACATAAAACTTAGACGTTTCATTTTAAGATTGATTTAGGGCCATTATTTTTGTTGGGATATATTTTGATACTAGGAAAAAATAACTGTTATAAATCAGCTAATGTTATGATTGATTTAGGAGCATTATTTTTGTTCGGATATTTTTTTAAGCAAAGTCTAAGTACTTCCATACATCTCAGCCTTAATCTTTAGCAGATAAGTTTGATTAGTGCAAATTTACATTATGTGACTTTCTGTAACTAAAACTTTTTGAATGGTCATGTAACACACATTTTATAATTTGTAAAATACAAATATTTCATCGGATGCGGTACGTTACGTCATTATCGCGACGTACGGTACCATGGACATCACAAAACGATAATAACACGTACGCCCAAAAAGAGAATAGAATTTAAAAGTCATCGTTCAAATTTCTCCTCGCTCGTAATCGAACACAGGACCCTTCGATCGACGGTTCGGGGTGGTAATGCGCCACGCGAGTTATCATTCTGACGTGAAAATGGAATCTAAACAAAGGATAATAAAATACAATTAAGTGTGTTCTTTTTCTTCTCTCTTGCTTGGCCGGCAACGCATCAGTGATGCCTTTGGTGTTGCTGATGTCCATGGGCGACGATAGCCATTTACCATTAGGTGGATCGTCGACTCGTTTTTTTTTTTTTTTTTTTTATATCTTATAAGTTAATGCTTGACTACAATCCCACCTGATGGTAAGTGGCGATGTAGTCATGCCGGCTGTGTCCATTTAATAACACTAAAAAAAGTACGAAACATGCAAACTGATGTTTTCCTCTAGTTATAAATGTGGTTGAATATGTGAGCACACTTGGACTTGTATATAACTAAGTATTACATATTACTCCCTTCAACCCAAGGACCCTCGTACAAAAGTTCCACCGACACCATTAACTTCAATCGTGCTATCAATGCCCAATGAATTAATCTCCCAAACTTTACCACCAACTTCGATGATAAGAACGCGACCATAACTTACGCTTGCAACATGAATCTTCGGCAGAAGAAAAAGTCCCAGGAATCGGATCCATAAATTAGCCAACTTGAAACTACTGCAAGAAAAGAAACCATCTTGATTATGGAGTGGCTTAATGAGGAGGGCGTAACGTGAGGGGTACATGGATATAGAGAAAGTACAAGGGGGTATATAATAGTATTTTTTTAAACAATTTTATTTAATTTATCCTGTTTATGCGGTATTTTTGTGTGTATTTTCCTCGATATAAAATTTTAACAAAAAAGAACTGACTTCAAATTTAGTACATACATCCTTTCCAATAACAATAAAAAAAGAATCATTTAAATCGGTTGGCGTGATATTGAGTTATTCGTCCATTTGTCGCGCACATATACGTAATGCAAATTTAAAACTTATATGGTTTTCTCATGGATGCCATTGTTAGATATCACTCAAATTCAAACGGAACTATATGACAAGCACTAGCTTTCGATTAAAATAAGAATCATCGAAATCGGTTCACCCAGTCGAAAGTTCTGAGGTAACATACATACAAAAAATACAGTCGAATTGAGAACCTCCTCCTTTTTTTGAAGTGGGTTAAAAATCAGGTATATTTCATGGCCTTAAATTATCGTTATTTAGTTGCTAGACACCCTATATAATAATATCTAGGTACCAATATGTTTTGACTTCATGCACACAGACTATTATTATTGCCATAATGTAGATTTTATACGACACAATCCCGCCCCATGTGCCTTCAATCAGTATCTGTTGTAATGTTGATTTCGGTTTTAATTAAAAGTGAAAAAGGGCCGTTTCATTATACTTATCAAGGTTTTTGTATAATGGATTTCGCGATCCAAAAAGTAATCAGAATGCATGAACTTTAATTTGAGCCAGTGATCGAGTGTTTGTTTTAATATTGTACTTGACATAGCACAAAGTAACTTAAATAAATAAGTGGCAACTAGGATTTATGGATATAGTAAGTAGTAAGTAAAATAGGTATCTAGTAAGTATAGTAAGTAATTGTACATGTAAACATGTAAGTATAGACATAACTATGTATCCAATTATGTGAATTTGAAGGATTAAAAGTTTATTACCCACTGAATGAAATCTGACATATAGACATAATACCTACCTACCTTCATTAGTTATGATTATCATAAAACTGCATTATCATTAGCCGTATTGTTGCCAGTGAACGAATGTACGTTAGTATATTAGTTCATTGATTGGGGCGGCTGAGAATACGTTCCCAAATCTCACGCCAAATAGGCGTCGAAAGAGGTGACTAAATCCGGCCCGCTGGTGGTAGTGGGCTGGTGGGCCCGTCGGACGGATTGTAATGGTAATACTGGTTTTAATTGTTAATTATCACCATTATTACTATCATTGTTTCTTCATGGGGTTCGTATGGATAGCTACCACCCTTGAGCATGACTCAGCCGCCAAACGACTCTTCGTGTTCCGGCTGGGGGCTTGAGAGCCAGTTCTTTCTTTCTTTTTATTCTCTCTTTCTTGGCCGCAATTTCATCAGTGATGCCTTTGGTGTTGCTGATGTTCATGGGCGACGATAGTCACTTACCATCAGGTGGATCGTCAGCTCGTTTGTCAGTTGTTTCCATAAAACAAAATTAGAACTAAATAACTATTTAGGGTAGGAAGAAGTAGGCCTAATTAGTCTTGCAAGATCAGACCTATACTAACAAGGTAGGCTAAATAAAACCGTTTAAAAACTTTTATAATCACTTCTAGTTAACGTTAACTCTTAGCAAATATTAAAGTCGGTAGCGGAACCTTTAGGAGAGTTTATCACGTGTCCGCTTTTAAAAAACGATTTAGTGTTTTTCGAGCACTAAATAGAGAAGAAAATGGTATTTTTGTAAAAGCGAATCGAACAGAATATAATGGAGTATTTGTATTGCTTTTGAATAACTTCAGGATGCGATTGAGTTTTTTGTATATGGACAATGAAGCTTATAGCCTCTTGGCGGCTTGTTTCGATACTAGGGTGATATGAATTCTTACTAATGATACGAATTTAAGCGTTCTTAGACTTGGACTTTGTTCAAACAACAGACTAAATGACTGAAATTTTGCTAATACCATGGAAGATAGAGTAGGAGGAGGGCCATCTCTGTGTATGAAAATTGTCCTTAAAAACGCGTCCAATTATAGGTAGCGGTGCGGTGCGGTCTACAACAGCTATGTTCGAATATCAATTTCTCAGACACTAGCGCCATTCATTACGGATAGCATAACTCAGCAAACTTCACTCCGTCTACAACAGCCATGTTCATATATCTATTTCGCAGACACTAGCGCCGTTCTGGAATGAAGCTCTATTTTCAGTAAACAGCTGGACACTTTTTCAACTTTCCCTTCATGTGAGAAGGCCTTCTATAATCCATGGTTAATACGAAACAATTTAAAACTCATGTAAAACAGTTAATGTTAAAGTTGATTTAGGCCCATTGTTTTTGTTCAGGGGCTAAATTCTTTGAGTGCCTCCTTCTTTTGGAAGACACAGGGAATCCTAGCGTGGGGCTACGGGTGTGTAGCATTTTTATAACGACTGCCAAGGAAGGGTAATGTTTTTCGCACGTATCTTGTATGCATGTTTGTATGTATGTTTGTAATATTCTTTATTACCTCGTATCTTTCAAACCGCTAAACGGATTTATATAATTAAGATATCGTTAGATTTGTCTTGATAACCCAAGTGTTTTTAGATAAGTCAAATTAAAAAACAACAAAACATAATTATGGTGGCTGTGAGATGACATTGTTTGGAGTATCAAAAAATAAAAATAAATGGAATAATGCAATATGGATGTCAAATTAAAGAACTTATCATAAGGATTTCAAAAAGCATGTTAGGTTTTTTGACAAGAAGCGAGTTTTTTTCAATTTTTAAATTTGTACTAGTTTTATTTTGCTATGATGATTGGATAAATAAAACCGCGTTTCGTAACCGCCATCAGACTGGCAGAAATCAAAGTATGATGATATTATTTTTAAAATACCCTCCAGGACAAATTGCATGGTTGCGTCTGACAGATCGGGCATTACCCGAGTTTTATGTTCCCACTTTGTCATGGATGAAGGAACGTTTTACCAGTTGCTCAACTCGATTTAAATTAAGGAGAATTTTTGTCTGTTTAATGAGGAAATAAACAAAAGAACAAAAGCAACAAAAAAATGAAAAAAACATCGTTAGCATCTAAAACCATAAACGAAATTTTAAAAGTCATACTAGCTCTTACTGAGGAATGACCGAAGATATAATTGCTCAAATGGTAGTGATAGTACACATAATAATAAACAATATAATAGAAAACTACTAAAATTCAATAAACAATAAATTGGAGTAACTATAAAATTTTTTCGTAAATGTAATGATGTATAAAACATCCGATAAGAAGTAAATTAGTTGCGTGAATACAGTACATATTTGTTTTTTATAAAACATATTTTCCAAAACAAACAAAATTGCTTTAAGCAATATATTGTGTGTACCAACTCAAAGTACCCTCACTACAAAGTAAATTGAGTTACCCATATGAAGCAATAAAGTTTATATACTCCAAAACAAAGTTTACGTGGAAAGTCTCAGGTTTGAAACCGCAACCATTTAACATATTTGGCTCGTATTCTAACTGTAGTAAAATTTATTGTTCACACATATCATTCTGTTAACAAATCTGAACTCTAATTCTTCATCCGTAAAGTGGATAATAGATTGAGTAGACCTAACAAGTTAAACTTTTCTACAATCCAATTCTTACCTTAAGTTCAGACTTTAAAACTCAAACTTGGTTGAAGAACGTTACAGTCTTCAAATAATATTATATAACTATAAATGACATTCAAAAGTAGACTCTATAATCAATAGTCTAAGGTTCAAAATAACTAAAATTAATGTATAGTGTTAATAGCAATATCGATTATCGACAAGTCGATTAAAGATGTCAGTTACATAGGATTTGCTTAATTCATAGAGCAAGTGTTGCCATGTCACTCGATTCAGCTGTATATTACGCCGTAGTGAGGATCTAGTGCCACCGTTCTGTAATTTTATTTAGTAAATTCAATATTAGGTTATAATAAAAAATAATCTATTACGGCAGAAAACAAAGGCAAAATAAACTCAAAGGTTTGTCTATCCATCCATCCATCAGCCCTTGGAGATTCACTGCTGGACATAATGCCTCCTCTAACTTGCACCATTCTGATCGGTCCTCAGCCTTTTAAATCCAGCGGATGCCCGCTGTCTTCTTCAAGTCGTCAGTCCACCTGGTCGGGGGGCATCCTATGCTCCTTTTTCCGAGACGTTTCGAGGACCTTTCAAAGGTTTGTACTATGTAGTAACTCGTTATTTTTGGAAGTCTCTATTATTGATAAATAATATTCAATGAAGCATAAACAATATCATTAGTTCCACGATAATATTTGTTCTTATTTGCTGCATCATTACCCACCAGATTCCTTTTCCTACTAGATTCATTTTTAGATTAATCTTCATCTTACGACTTTTAAAAGAAAAATTTCCTCAGAATTAAATGTAATTTTTAAAGTTTTAAAGTTTTTTAACCCTATTTATTTTATTCGAATGTTATTGAAGGTATTGTATATTGTAATGCTCGGTCCATTTGTTTTCTTCTCAGGGTATAAAAAACTGTACCAATAAAGGCATCCGTTACACCACTGCAACTGAAATTAACATTTCAACAAAAATAAGAGGAAACAGCGAATTGTAATAAAATGTCGCCAGACTTGCAACAGTTATTCTAAAATCTAGTTACACGTCGGTGTAACAGACGGCGTTGTGGTTCTGAAATGCTTACACATGCAGACATGACACAACGAGTTTAGTTAAATTAAAGTTGGAAAAGAAAAGGAGGAACTTGAACGTGCATCTATTGCTTATTACATTGTCCTTGTAAGTTGGTAGTCTGCAATTCAAAGTGGTACGTTTTATGTAAATAGCTGAAGCGAAGACAAAGTGCTTGATGATTAGTGGAGTGGACATGCGCCCATAGATGTAGAATGTATATTTATTAATTACTAGCTGTTGCCCGTAGCTTTGCATGCGGAAATTATGTTTTAACTTATTCAAACTTTTATCCTATTTTTCTGGGAAACCTTCTAATCTTCCGGGATGAAAAGTTATTTAAAATATGACCCAGAGTATCAGCAACAACTTTACCAATTTTCATCGAAATCTGTTCAAGGGTTTTTATGTGATGCCCGGACAGACAAACAGACAGTTTAAGTTTTATTATAGTATAGATTTAGTTAGAATGTTGTAAATTTTGACTGAGCTGTTTGTACCTATGACGAAAACTTGACTTTGTCATAACATGGTTATAACATAAAAAGCCCAAAAACTGTTCTGTTTTTCCTGCTTTCTCTTGTTTTTTGGTCAGCAACCGGTGATGCTTTTGGAGTTATTGATATCAATGGGCCTCAGTATATTTGTCGGCAAGTCACATAAACAAACTGATGCGGGGAACCAACCGAAACACAAAACATTTATTTTCACGTCCATTTTACAAGAAGTATGGTTCAAGAGATTAAAATACCCTATCAACCTAGTAATAGCATAAATCAAAACGTGAAGCCCCTTTGAACTTTGTGCCCCTTTTTAAGACAATTACACGGATGGAAGAGTGTGGAATTTGGTTAATATTTTTATATGATAGTATGCACAATAGTATCCATTAGAAACATATAACATAACGTGAGGGTACGACGCAAAGATCTCATTATAACGTTTTGTGATTAAAATTAAATTATCAATATAAAAATAAGTAAAAAAGAGCAAATTTTCAAGCACAAGGTTTCCATAAAAAACTGAATAAGTTATAATAACTGAACTAGGTTACTAATTTATGAAACAATCCAATCCAATCGAACTGATTCAGGTCACTAATTTACATGAAAATCATATCAACGTCATAATTGTGACCATGTCGTCAGTGTGAAACGTTTGTTGACAACCCAATAACGAGGGCACATCACCACAGTTTCCTATTGTCACCGAACTCTCTTGCTACAATTCCAATGCTTATTACGTAAAACCCAGCAGACAGACTTTATGTACATAGCGAGTATTGTAATGCAAAATTTTTAAATTTTCATAAGAGACTAATTTTACATTACATGTTTGATCAATAGAGTTAAAAATGGAAAATTTGTTGAGGATGAATGGACTTCAAAGCTCATAGGATTTATAGCAATTTCTCATAATATACGGTGTTCATTATGTAGCTTAATCTCATTACTTGCAGCTGTGCCTGTGTTTTTCTTCATTTATTTTATCATTGTTATCAAACAATTACCTACCTATTAATTTTATTTTCTACGTAAAGGTCTATTTAGGCTAAATCTGACCCGGTCGTGGACATCAATGATAATCTAAAATTTTAACAAAAAAATAACCGACTTCAAATTAAGTAATCCAATAAAAAAGAATCATCGAAATCGGTTGGCGCAATATTGAGTTATTCGTCCATTTATCTCGCACATACTTAATGCAAATTTAAGATTTATATGCTTTTGAGATGGATTCCACTGTCAGATCTCGCTCAAATTTATGTGAGACCACACGACAAGCACCAGCTTTCGATTAAAAAAAGAATCATCAAAATTGGTTCACCCAGTCCAAAGTTCCGAGGTAAGAAACATACAAAAATACAGTCAAATTGAGAACCTCCTCCTTTTTTTGAAGTCGGTTAAAAATGGTATAAAATGAAAAATTAGGTATAAATTCCCTTAATATTATTTATGGTTATTTTATTTGGAATCCATGGCAAAACAAAACTTAAACCAAAAATACATTATTTCAAAAATATAATACTTATAGAGGGTTTTGGAGAGTACCTTAAGTTGATAAAAAAATCATATTTTTCACTGGTAAAAATTAAATAAAACAGCACATTTCGTCACATAAGCCTTTAATATTTTAACCTCAGCCAACATGCAGGTAAAATAAAAGTAATATCCTATACATTTGTAACTCTCTGACGTAGATACTTAAGTAAGATGTGCTCTTTTTATGTACAAAAACATAAAATGTTGTTCAGTTGTACCTTTTAAGTTTATGGTTTTTTTTCTGTCCTGATCCTAAAAATCTACAAAAAATTTGGCAGGTAGGTAAGCTTTTTTCCTGATTCCGAATATGTATGTAACTCAATTTCGCAAAAATGTGCCCTTTTAGCTTATCGAGGCAGCATAGGTTGATGGCAACCCTTAAACCACTACTAAGCATGGGTCTCCTTTTGAAGAGGCTTTATATTGATTGATAGAGAATGAGGTGATGTTGATAAAGCAAAGCAAAAGCAAAGCAACAACCCATAATTGTCCCACTGCAGGGCTTGGGGTCTCCTCTCACAATGTGAGGGGTATAGGCCATAGTCTACCACGCTGGCCAAGTGCGGATTGGTAGACTTCACACACCTTCGAGAACTTTATGGAGAATTCTCCGGTGTGCAGGTTTCCTCACGATGTTTTCCTTCACCGAAGCAAGTGATAATTAACTTCTAATACGCACAAATATTTGAAAATTAGAGGTGCGTGCCAGGATTTGAACTCGGGCCCCTTGGTTCGGGAGACCAATGTTCTAACCGCTAGGCTATCACTGCTATGTTGATAATTGCTTTAAAATTCTAGTTAACAAGAATATCTGAATATCTAACATTGCATACGCAAACGCTGACTGAACTCAGAATTTCGAAGCGACTGTTCAAACCAACAGTTAATAGAGTTTTCACAAGTTTCTAATTGGGTTTTCCTTTGAAAGTTATGCAGTAGTTTTTAACGGTACACTAATTAACCTGGCGTTAATTAACAAACCGAAGGATGGTCTAATGGTTGGGATTGGTTGAAGGGCTTGTTTTCTGTTGAATGTTCATGTTGCACGCGACAGTTTTTAGGGTTCCGTAGTCACAATGTAACCGTCATGTTCGTCTATCCGCGGCTTTTCTCAGAGGACCTTAATACTGCTATGATTTGACGTTGGTAAACATATTTTATCACAGAGCCGCGAACTTTACCGCGACGGAACCAAAGTGGCAAAACAAAATATTAAATGTTCTTTTATTATCAATTGCCTCTTGTGTTTTGTTTGAACTTAGAAGTACAGACAACAAAAGAATTCCTTCGGTAGAAACGTTATAAATACCCAGTTCTTAGTAGAAAACCTGAAAGCGTGCAGAAGGTAATTCCTGGGCTTAATTTTTACCACGCGTCAAGATTATATTTTTTTCTCATTGTGTACTAAAGAATTCTAGTCGGCAGAGTAATATGAACATATCTGGCTGTAGAAAAAACTAACAAGACACACATACAGTCGGCAAAAGAATTAGGCAGGGCATAATTCTAAACCCTTCTGTTATTAATGATATTACAGATTGATTGTGTTATTATCAATGTCAAATGATACCTGTATACGTAAGGTATGATTTAACATTGATAACAACGTAAACGATATGTAATATTAATTAAATATTACTTAATTATTTTGTCGACTGTACCTTCGCATCCACACATTTAACATGAAATGTTCCTTGAAATGAAATGTTCCTTTCCTTACTCAATTTATCTTGATTTATCAAGGATACCTCCATAAAGTGAAACTTTACCAATTGAAATTCGGTATTATCCTAAATAATTATACCACACTGTACAACATCATCTTCCTGCATATTACCTACCCAATTTAATTTTGGTCGGTGCAATGTTCTGTCCTTCACTTCTTTCCTTTTAGCCATCATCTCTTAACTGACTGCCTTATCTTCCATCTCTGACCTAACACATCACCTATAAATTGAATTTACCTTAACACAATGTATCAGATTCAATCAGTCCACATTACGGATCAATCTATCGATAGTACAATACCAATTAACGAGATACCTATCTCAATTATGTCCACATCCGTGGGTCGATAATATCTGTATTATTACACGGATGGTCAGTATATGATATGAGGTCCATTCGGCTGGAAAAACCACTGTAGAAACGGAACTACTGTGAAAGAACTTTGCTTTTCTTGTAGAATGTAAGCAGAGTCTAATGCTGACCATATACGATCAAGTATACTTGTCAAAGCAGCGGACTTGACGCGACATCCAGTAAACTTGACGGTGTATGACCACGGTATGGCTATCTGGCTATATAGCTATCTCATGCACACTGGATGCCGTATCAAGTCAAACTGCAAACTTGACAAGTACACTTGATAGTGTATGGCTTCCATAAAGTGACCAACAATAATTTATGTTCAGTCAATTATGATTAAAAAACTATAGATACATCATGCCCTTACAAATCAAACAAAAAATCTGTTCTGAAAAGAGCAACAACACACTCACGTTTATCTTTTGTTTCACTACACCAAGCACACTACAATAATACACGAAGGCATTTTAACGTTGTATGTCAAATCTCAAGCACTTCTGACAACAACAAAACTGCCTATCGTCTTGTAATTACAGAGCGACTACGAGCAGACGAGGTCAATTCTGCCCCCATATGGTGAAAGGCCGTAACTACGAAAAAGCAGTTTTGAGATAATTGCACTTTTGTCTGAAGCAAAGTTTTAAGCACTATCTACAGGCTTTTTTTATGATTTTAATCTTTGATAATTCGTATAATAATTCCTTTTTTCTATTACATTTGGTTTTAATTATAAACTGAAACACAGTTTTTTTTTAAATTCAATTTTCCCTTTCATTTTAGAAAAAATATAAGGAAAATTATACAACCCTAAACAGAAAAGCCTCAACTAGATAGTTAGGTCTTTTCTTGTTATGATTTCAGTTAACGTCTTTTCTCGCTAGAATCGAAGATTTTATACTGTTATTCCTTTTAAATAGAAAAGCCTTAATTAAAACATTACGCCTTTTATCATTAGTATCTTCATAAGATTTGGTGACATAAAACTTATTTATTATTATCAGTCTTTGACAAAATGTCTTTTTTTATATCCTGAAGGACTGACGAAAAAGCAGACAGGCCACCTGATGGTAAGTGGTCATTGGTTGATTAGAAGTAAAACTACTCGTTTACTCAATAGGTATGTACTTGTAATGAATTTAAATGATATGTTACAATTTCTTATAATAATTATGTGCCGCTGGTGCACTAGGCCGCGATCCATGAGTGCACGCATTAAGGGTGGCGTCGGTAGCCCGTCTGTTGCTGGTCAGTGGTCGTGCCGCGACCAATAACTCAAAATATGTAAGTTATTTGAAAATTAACAGTAAAGTTCGGCGAGAATACAATAATTAAAAGTCCTAACGTCTATTAGGGTTTTTGATTGTAGGATATCGAATCATTGCTGGTGAATTATGCTAATTTGAAAAGGCCTAAAAATGAAATTACGGCTTTTCAAACATGAGAATTGCTTTTACTAATAAGAAAGGGCTTAAAAAACGAATTTATGGCTATTCATCCTAGATAACAACGTTTCTGGGACTAAGTTACGCCTTTTTATCTACTTGTAACTCGGGCTACGATTGACTTAGAGCTATATCACCTACACAGAAAGGTTGGAAATTTCTTGGTGTTTCCGAATCTATATTTAACTCATTTTTGTCAAAAATTTAGTTACGGCCTTTCACCGTATGACGGCAGAATTGACTGTTCTTACGATCTTCATCTTCGACGCGCTAGTGACATATCTACCTCTTTTTTACTTACAATAACATTGTGTTCAGTATAAAACGTAACGCTTTTGGAATCGAATCTAACCCTAATGTTACCAAATGACAGAACATCTACCAGATTATCTAACACAAAGTCGTTGACACGTCCATAAACGCGTACTAGATTGATATCATCAACAATTTCCCGAAAGAAGCGAGTACCAACACTATCTGTATCTGTCAGCCGTACAATAAACTTGATAATGGAATCGTTGTACGTCCCCAGCTTGCAGTTTGCGTAAATTGTCGCCATTAAGCCCATTCTAGCGGCGACAAACTTTCAAATGGGAAATTGTTTGGTGTTATCTTAAAGTGTTATATTGGTCAGTTGCTTTGGTTATCAACGTTGGATTTTAAGGAATTTTTTTTGAAGTTCCAAGCCTCTAAAAGAAAAACGGATCACTGTCTGTCCGTCTGTTAAGACCCTTTTACTCAGGAACACGTGAAGGTTTGATACCTTATATTAACACGTTGAGCGCTACGCCGATTTTGAAGGCAGTCCCCGTCAGGCCACGTGCGCCACTTAGAAGCGCTGGTATTATAGAGCCAAGGTGTTTTTGTTGCCTAAACGGAAAGTCCAGTGTCAGCCACCGATATCTGACGTGGCGCTCAACGTGTTAATACCCAATACTTAGGTCTGCAGTATCTTGAACTACTGAAAAATCAAGCTTCTAAATCAACGCATCAAATAATACACAATTATGTTGATGTAAAGTAAGGGGACGACAGTTTTCTAACGTCAAAAAAGCAATGTTAGGTTCTTCAAGTTTGTACAGAATCTTCAATGCGTAAGTTGACCTAGTCCTTGGGCGATTTTTGAAGTTACGCTTCTTTAGGCGCGTTATGAAATAAATGGAAAAAATTATGAGAGTGATGTTTTAAGATTTATAACACGGACGGTGACACAAAAACGACGGTGACGAAAAACGTCACGCGCGTTTTTAAAAACGCTCGTTTTAAAATAATGATTATTATTTTATTTATTAAATTGTTTTTTTGAATGTTGTTAGAATATTGTTTGTGAATATTGATTTTTTAATATTGCTTTTTGATCTGTTTTTTGAATATTTTCTTCAAATATTTTTTAGGGTTTCTTTTTGAATTTTTTTTGAATAGGTATTGATTTTTTGATTTTTTTTGAAATGGTTTTTTTGAATTTTTTTTATTTTTTTTTGCCAAAGGAGTATAATTTCGCGTGTACATAAGTAACACGTTTATGTTTTTTTTTGTGTCAACAAGTAACTAAGTCAACTGATGACTACTGTATGGAGATTCGAGCTGACAAGCATCTTCGAGTAACACAGATTTTTTGTTACTGACATGTGAGACATCATAATTATCACATTCCTGATGAAAACTTTCTAGCAGGCGGTATAGCCATACAAGCCGAAAAGTCCAGCTTACTATACTATCATCACTCTACAGTTATTAACACTCATATTATTTGTTGGTAAATATTATACGTATGGAATGGAGTGTTCTGTGTAGTCGGGCAAAAGATCCAGAGATCCTGGGTTGTAAGTATGATACAACTGGGCTTGCCTTGTTTATTTATTTATTGGAACGAAGTTCCTTATCGCGCGTTGTGAAAGGGGACTAGACGGAAAATTACGACACTTTTTGATTTTACGAATGACGACACTTTTTTTGAAGTGATTCAGTGAGTTTTACAGAGATGGCGCTGTACAACAAAACAATACTTAAATCGAAAGGAACTTCGTTCCATCCGAGTGTCCCTTGACACCTCTCATGTTTATTTATTTATTTATTTTATTTGCCTTGTTCTGACAGCCTAGGTACGCCACTGCTATCTAGGGGCAAAAGAAATGAAACTGCACGCCAAATAATGCTTAACTAATCTGTGTGGTTAAGAGCCATTTCGCGGTTAGACGCGCGGAATGAAGAATTTGATGTCAAAAATTAGTATCATAAGAAAGATATTAATGCTGGCAAATGAACTCATAAAATAGATCAATCCTTCATCTTGGATCTTCATTCACCGGAATTTTGAAAATATTAATTTGTTTCTGCGTAACTGTCAATCTAGCATAACTATTTTTCAGCAAAAGGACGACAGAGTCAATTTCATACACTGATTTTCTTTATTAAGTTTTATTAAATTGAGTAAAAAAAAATGTCTAGAGAACACTCATATATTATATTTTGCATTTATTACAAGGGATATACGATTACTATAATATTCGTTTCAAAATTAATTCAATAACATTACCAATTTTCATGGTTTATGCCATGACTTTACCATCGATTTTTGTATTCAATATAGCGTATTTCCCATCAAAAATTTATGTAGTAATAAAATATGGTCTTTGTTGAATATGACACGTAAGTTTTTTTTTTATCTTACTGCAAAAAATAATTTAAAACAACGAATATACTTTTACCGTAAATTACAATATAAATAAACAAACGCGCGCAAATTTTCCAGTCCAGCTTCGGCATTCACGGAGGTCGGACCTATGTCAATTTTTGCTGTAGCCATTCAAGGAATAGGTTACGTAAAAATAATACATTTATACCGTGATTTTAAAGTCTTGATCATGTGAGCTTTATTTTGGTTACAGTAAATTTTATGTAATATTATCTATTACTTTTAGTTTTATGCAATTTTGTTTGATTATAGTGCAATGGGTCGAAAGGGCAAAAATGTCTATTATAGATGCATTAAAAAAAGAAAACATCATAATTATGAAGCCTTAAAAAAAGCAAGAGAAATTAGGTAACTATTTCTTTCCTATTTATGTAGGTATCTTGTATAATTCTAGCATGTTAGAAGGTTGTATGGTGGTAGGAGGTATGTTATATAAGTAGTGGTATATAGTATAGGTAAATAGTATATACATATAAATATATATTTCATTTTTATTGTTTTCTTTTAATTTTAGTGTGGGTACCTTTATTAGAGTGACAAAAAATGTTTTTAATTATTGTCTATCTTTGGGCCTTATCACACTGACGGATTCCGAGCGGATTCAAAGCGGAACAGAGGCGCGACGGATTCGCCGCGGAGGCGCAGCGAATCCGTCGCGGACGTGTGGCGGATACATAACGTTTTATGAATTTATGACGTACACAGTACACTACACTCAGTAACAAAATCTATATATGTATCTATATATACATAGATATGTACAGTGTATATATATGAATACCTCCACAGAGCTATATATATATTGTGCTATATATATATATATATATATATATATATATATACCTCTATATACATATATGTTTATGTATATATATATATATATATATATATATATATACAATTTGATCCTTGTTAGCAACACTATCGAATGGTGTAATGGATGAGTTTTGTTTTTAAATCAACGGGTTCGATTCCTGGCCAGGAATATAAAATTTTCTAAAATCTAATGATGCAGATTTAGTTTTCATCCAGATTACATGAATCAGTGTACTCAACCTTTTTCTGATAGGGGCCATAAACAAGTATTACTCGTAGTTAGTGTCGCGGGCCGCAGAAAAAAGTAGGTTATAATTTCCATTGAAGTATTATTACTACTTGATAGCAGTGATAGCCTAGTGGTTAGAATGCTGGTCTCCCGAACGCAGGGGCCCGAGTTCAAATCCTGGCACGCACCTCTAATTTTCAAATATTATGTGCGTATTACAAGTTAATAATTAATTATTATCACTTGCTTCGGTGAAGGAAAACATCGTGAGGAAACCTGCACACCGGAGAGTTCTCCATAATGTTCTCAAAGGTGTGTGAAGTCTACCAATCCGCACTTAGCCAGCGTGGTAGACTATGGCCTGTACCCCTCACATTGTGAGAGTAGACCGCGAGCCCAGCAGTGGGACAATTATGGGTTGTTGCTTTGCTTTTATTATTACTAGCGTATAGAACCGACACCGCGAACATCATGTATGTCCCAATGCATTGGCGCCACGTGGCTTCAATCTTCAATGGATTCGTTCGATTTTGAAAGGAGAACCGGGGCTCAATTTTGAAAATGGAACCTCCCGGCGGGACACATTTTGTTCGAGATTTCTGTTCTATGACATTATACTTCAATGATAATTTCTTAGGTTTTCGTGATTGTCTAGGGTTTTAGAAATTTTTGTGCGGCGAAATCGATATAGGTGGTGATCAAACGATCTAATGTTTTCAATGAACTTGAATTGACAATTTAGTATGTAGATTGTATTATCTCAACTTTTAGATGTAAGTATCTGGTGTACTCCTGAACGAGCCACCCGATCTATATATAAATAAAATTTGATCCTTGTTAGCAACACTATCGAATGGTGTAATGGATGAGTTTTTTTTTTAAAATCAATGGGTTCGATTCCTGGCCAGGAATATAAATTTTTCTAAAATGTAATGATGCAGATTTAGTTTTCATCCAAATCGGCGCCGAGATTCCTTTGAGCATTTTTCGATATTCCTCATAGTTTAGAATTTAGCCATCCACGCACACTTGAAAAATTCACCTGTATACCTACATAAATAAAGACGTTTACACAATAATTTTAAGTGTCACCACAGATCATTTATTAATCTTTGATTGTCACTATCAAATAAAAATTTTCATACTATAAATACAATTTGAGGGTTCAAATTGTCATCATTTATACTTCAACTTTCAAAATGTGTTTATAAACCAAACCAATCTGTATATAGGCATAAAAATGCGGCATAAAAAGGTATAAAAGGCAAAATTGATTGCCTGATGTATCAACGCATAGGTCAAACCCTAATGTCTAGAAAGAAATTTCGCCCACGTAGTCCTTCTTATGACGTAGGCATCTACTAAGGAAGAATTTTTTAAAATTCAATCCCCAATTCAACCTTAGGGGATAAATATGATAAGCACAATTTCCGCGTGTGAAGCTGCGGGCAACAGCTAGTTTTGAATAAAAATATTACATTACATTTCATTTCATTTCAAAGAACAGGAAACCATAGCAATGATTACGGCGTAAGGTACTACACAGGCGATACAATGGTACCTACAGCTTAAAAAACGCTTTCGAACTTTGAGGCGATTAATTATTTAATGAATGTCACGTATGTATGTGCGTGTGTCTGTGTGTGGATGCGAGACAGGCTGTATCAGACAGCCTCAGCCCGAGGTGTTGTTTGTATAACACGTCGGAAATATCTCTGGACCTCGCTGGAATTCGATGCCCCTCCCGCTTCGTCGGACTTCGCCCTGTTTTCGCCTATCCAGTACCGTTGCCAACGCAAGCGCCGCGCCGACGCACGTGTATTATTCTTGCTTCGTAATTGCTTTATTGTTTATTGTTGTTTATTGTTTATTATTATTTAGTGTTGTAAGATGGGTAGGACGATACATAGTGCAGAGCGGAATTTAGTGCTCAAAGTAATCCAATTCTTTGAAAATGAAAAAAACACGGCTCTTTCACTATACCGATTGTTATTTTATTTTCGTTATTTGTTGTAACAGCGGCAAAACATATATATATATACACTCTGTGAAAATTTCAACTGTCTACCTACTCCTAATACGGTTCATAAGACACAGCTTGCAGACAGACGGTTGGACGGACAGCCGGGACTTAGCAATAGTGTCCCGTTGACACCGTTTGGGTACGGAACCCTGTAAAGTACAGATTGATCTAAAAGTTGAATGAAAGTGTAATTAAGTAAGTGAAAGTGAAAAGTAGATACACACAAATCAAAATAATATTTTTAATCTTTACATCTCGATTTTTTTTGCTATCTCTCCAGTTTGCATGACGTCATTGAGCCAGGTCTAGAGATATTTCCGACATGTTATAACTACGTTACGTGTTATAACTTGAAACACATAATTGATACTAATTGTAAGTATCTATAGTTCTATACTAATTGGTGTCAAATTTTTTCATTATTTTCTTGTAGTTACCTAAGAGATTTACGACAAAATACTGAAATCTATACTAATATTATAAAGCTGAAGAGTTTATTTGTTTGTTTGTTTGGTTGGTTGAACGCGCTAATCTCAGGAACTACTTGTTCGAATTGAAAAACTATTTTTGTGTTTGATAGTCCTTATTCAGGAAGGCTATAGGCTATAGGGTTTTTGGAAATTCATCTACTAAGGGGTTAAAATAGGGTTTTGAATTCACAGACATGCGGTAGCATGTCAAGTAGGGCTTGAATATCGGAATCTCGGAATCTCGTAATAAATCTCGAAATTTAAGTGAAATCATAATATACATACCGCGACGGCCCATTCCGCCGTCATTCGTGGTTAGAGTATCGGAACGAAAAGGTCCAAAGTGACTCCAAAAAGGAAAAAAAAACCACTACATTTGCGATGCCTCGCCCCCGCCTTGGATTTACCTGAATTAAGACGGTGCGTTTTTATTTTCTCCAAGAACCTTGAAACGTACCCTTGGAGACCTACCCGCCACAGAAATAAATCTAAAGACTGAAAATTATTGGTAATTAGTGAAATTAGTGAATTAGCGGTTCCACTGTATAGAGTCATTTTACAAATAACGATAGTACTATTCATTTTCTACAAACACTAATCTATACTAATATTATAAAGAGGAAACCTTTGTATTTTTGTATGTTTGCAACGAATAAACTCAAAAACTACTGAACAGATTTCAAAAATTCTTTCACCATTAGAATGCTACATTATTCCTGAGTAACATAGGCTATCGGATTTTTGGAAATTCATCCCCTAAGGGGTGAAAATAGCGGTTGGAAGTTACTTTCATACAAACCAACTTCGTCAGTGTTAGAGTTATAAACATGAAAATGTTTATG
The DNA here is from genome assembly GCA_963932265.1 of Thymelicus lineola. Classification (NCBI taxonomy): domain Eukaryota; kingdom Metazoa; phylum Arthropoda; class Insecta; order Lepidoptera; family Hesperiidae; genus Thymelicus; species Thymelicus lineola. The sequence continues at coordinate 1,732,046 of OZ010704.1, read as the reverse complement.
TAAGTTCACAGTTGTACACAAAAGTTAACTTTAACACATTTTTTGGAAAATCATCCCTTAAAGGTTTAATTTAGCGGATTGAACGCAGTATGCAACTTCGTCATTTTTGAAGTTAAAAACATGAAAATTTTCATATTAGCTCAAAATTAGAAACTAAATATTGAAATATTAAGTTTTTTTGGAAAATCATCCCTTGAAGGTTTAATTTAGCGGATTGAACGCAGTATGCAACTTCGTCATTTTTGAAGTTAAAAACATGAAAATTTTCATATTAGCTCAAAATTAGAAACTAAATATTGAAATATTAAGTTTTTTTGGAAAATCATCCCTTTTTTTCAAAGTCAAAGTCAAAGTCAAAATATTTTATTCATATAGGTATCACTGATACACTTATGCACGTCATTTTTTGGCTTTTCGGAAGGTGCTTTGTCGTGGAGGAGAAGAAAAGCCTAAAGAAACTCCTCAGCACATCTTTTAAAAAAATATTACAAAAAAAGATAATAATACAAAAGTATTTACTATTCTGAGCGGAACTGGTTGCAGAGCTGGTCATTTCCATGCGTCTTTGTCATTTAAATAATTCGTCTACACTATAATATCCCTTGCCTAACAATTGTGTCTTTACGCGTTTTTTGAAAGTTTCTATTGGCAAGTCACGTATTAATTTTGGGATTTTATTATAGAAATGTATACCAAGCCCTATGAAAGATCGCTGCACTTTACTTAGGCGGAACGAAGGCCTAACTAATTGATGCATTCTTTTGGTATGGCGATTATTAATATCAAAATTTTGTTTATACGCGTTTATATTCTTCCGTATAAAAACTACATTGTTGAAGATATACTGGGAAGCTACTGTAAGTATACCTATTTCCTTGAACTTTTCACGCAAAGATTCCCGAGACCTAAGTTTATAAATAGCCCTAACAGCCCGTTTCTGGAGTATGCAAATTTGTTTTATATTGGCTGCTTTGCCCCACAGCAAGATGGCATAAGACATAACACTGTGGAAATAAGCAAAATAGACTATCCTAGCAGTTTCGACGTCTGTATACTGCCTTATTTTCCTAACAGCAAAAGCAGCCCTACCGAGTTTTGTCGCGAGATTTGTTATATGTGGGCCCCATTGAAGTTTACTATCTAAGGTCACCCCTAAAAAGACCGTCGATTCCTCTATATGCAATGTTTCGTTATTTAGTTTAAGAGATTTGCTGACTTTTTTAACATTAGGTAGCACAAACTCTATACATTTCGTTTTTTTTGCATTTAATAGTAAATTATTGATAGTGAACCAACGCGACACATGCGAAAGAGCACTATTTACGTCGTCAAATTTTTTCAAAGAATTAGCCGGCTGAAGTGGCACTGAGCTGGCCACTTAGTGCGAAGGACCGATAACCGTTGCGGAAGAAAGGTCCTCGAATGGCGCCCGCGTCTCGGAAAACTGAGTATAGGACGCCCCCCGACCAGGTGGACTGACGACCTGAAGAAGACAGCAGGCATCCACTGAATTCAGAAGGCTCAGGACCAGTCAGAGTGGCGCAAGTTATGGGAGGCCTATGTCCGGCAGTGCACCTCCAAGGGCTGATGGATGGCTGGATGTAGGCTATATTGTATTTGTATAATTATCTTCGTTAAGTCTGTTAGATTGATGTAATGTATGTATGTTATTTTTCTAAAATTTGGTTCGTTGGTTGCTAACTAATGAAAACTACCCAAGTCAAATGTAAAGCTTGAATTACATGTTCTTGTGACTAAAATTTTAGGCTTTTCTACACAGAACTTGGCACCCATTTAGATCTCAATTATTTTATTTGAATATGGCTGTCATTTCACATTTATGTTTTTGATGAGATATCATTACTTTTTGTCTAGAAATTATTAGTGTTTATAGATAATGAATAACCTTTATGCCGGCGTTGCATAGGCGATTCCTCTGGTATTGCTCATGTCCATAGGCGACGGTAACCACTTACCATCAGGTGGCCCGTCTGCTTTTTCGTCTGCCCTTCAGGCTATAAAAAAAAACCTATTGTTATTTGCAAAATTACTCTATACGGTGGAACCGCTAATTCACTAGTTTCACTAATTACCAATAATTTTCTGATATTAGAGGTTTTCTTTCACATACGCCTAATAATCTACCTTGATGCCAAATAGAGAGTATCTAGGTCATCTGGAAGTAGGCTATGTTTTTGATCCTATGTCAGTGAGTCAGTCACCAAAATGCGGGTTTTTAAACCTTAATATATCAATAACTGTTTGAGCTATATTTATGAAATTTTGCATTCTTTAGCTAAGGGGTTTTAACAAACGCGCCAAATTTCATGTATGTATGTAGGTTAAATTGATCTCGGGGTCAAAAGTACCTCAAAATGGTTCATGTAATATTACACATTATAATAAAAAAAATACTAGTTTCTGATTTATTCCTTGGTTTTATTTATACCCAACTACATAACTGGATGCCAAATTTTAACTTTCTAAGTCATCTGGAACTGGGCTAGAGTTTTGATCTTTAGGTCAGTCAGTGACAAAAATTACGATTTTTGGACGTTAATATCTAAATAACACATATAATTTGTAAGTCTCAAATGAGGCAACTTTGACAGGTAAGTATTTTATAGAATAGTTTTCGAGTTATGAGGGGGTAAAAAGTGGCTCCAAATGGTTCGTGTAATATTACACACGGTGCTGCTCGCCAGTTCTGTTAGCTTTAACATGGCTTGACACGCTGCCGCGTGTCTAGATTAATTATTAGTTGGTATACCTATAAGTACCACCATTTTGAAAAAAACTTCTTTTCGGCGGACATTGATAAAACAAGTGTCAATCGATAGGACTAGTTGATTACATAACAATAAAAAAGTAGGTATTCAGTGATGAAATGTCGTGAGTATATTATTATACTTACATTCTGAGATATTTGAGCCGCAGGTATATATCACTTAGGTACCACATTTCATCACTAAGTACTTTTTGATTGTAATCACTTACTCCTTCGATTGACACATGTTTCATCACTGGCATGTATACATAACGATCTTTATAGGATAAACGCTGACACACTCATTCATACCCCCGCAGTAGGTTTTATTTACCTGTGTCGCGGGTGGCATGGACAACACATGTACTTAACACATCACAGTAGCACCCATGACCTGAGTACAAAATATATTTATCTGTCACACTAAAATCTGCCCTAGCCGGAAATCGAACCCGTTACCCCTTGCTTCGCAGGCAGGTTCGCTGTAAACTAGGCTATAGGGTCGTCAGGATTTATCTTCAAAGCATAAAATTATTTTTTTATTTTAATTAGCTAAATAAAAAAATATTATTATTATTTTGTGTTCTTGATAAGTAGGTACCTACCATAATACCTACGGACATTATGCATATATGTACATCCTGGTTTGATGAGTACCTAAGTACCTATACCCGATTTGAAATTTAGTGTAGTGCGTACTGCGTAGAGTTGATAAACTATCAAATGAATATGAATACATAAATGAAAATTCTTTTAACTTATATTGTCACAATCTATATACATGTCTGTGGTCATAATCGTGTATATTTAAAATTATCGAAGTGTTTACTATCTTTAAATTTTTACGATTGAAAGTATCAAGAAGAATAGTCGCATAAAACTCAGGCGAAGCGCGAAGCGAGCCGCGCGAGGCAATAACCACGCAGGAGCCGCTTCAAATACCTATAGTTTATCAGCCGAGTTTTGCGAAATGGCTCTTAAGTATTTATGAATGAAAATTTGACATGCACCGTAAGCTCAAAGCCTTCTTAGACTTGAAGAGAGACTAGCGTAGTTTGTAATCCTATTTACTGCAACGCGGTGAGAGGCAACGACTTTATCGGATTGACTTTGAGGCAAGCTATTTATTTATCCGATTATTCTCTTTGATTCTCTGGAGCAGTGCTAGCATTATGGGCGCGGTAGGGCGACTGCCCAGGGCGCCAAAAAATCTTAATAAACGTACACATTGATTCAGCAAAAAAAATTTCGAGTAAAAAAGCTCTATTTGGATTTTCTTATCTGGGCGCTACAATATTCTTAGAAAAATTGTTACACGACAGAAATATACGTAGGTAGATGAGGTAGTGGTACTGCCCCTTGCAATTCGTGTATGATCTTGTTACGACAACGCAAATACACGTACGTCACACAGTGTAGTCACGCCGCTCTGAATCACGCTATCGAAAGTTTTCTACATCGGTTACAATGATATTATACATTAAAAAGAGGCAGATAGGTCATAACCGCGCGCGTTGTGATGATTGAAAAAGTTCCCAATTGGGAACTTTTGTGATTAGTCTGCGTCGAGCGCAATCACGAGCGTGGCGCATCGTAGGTTAATACGTAGTTATGAAAATATAACAAAATGCCATCCTGTGTGTTTAGAAAGTGCACCAATTATGACTCCAAGGTCAACAAAACACAAGGAATCTCATACCATGCGTGAGTACGCTAAGATACTTAGATTATTTAGTATATTTCAATTATTTTTCTAAACAATCTAATAATCATGCAAAGACGCCATATTCAGATGAAGAAAGAGATAGCGATCTAGTTTTGACGCGAGAGCGATAAAGACCGTAGCGTATATAGATTGACGCGAGCGACAAACACTAGCTGTCTTATTCACTATTATGGTTTTAGTAATGCCATCCTTTTTACATAATTTGCCAATGTACTAGTGATTGGTGTAGGGAAACAAAAGATAAACGTGTGTGTGTTGTAGCTCGGTCGGAACAGATTTTTCGGTCGATTTGTAAGGGCATAACGTATCTGTTAGTTAAACATCTTTGATCGGTTACAATATACAACGCTCCGACTAAATCAATTGAGGCTCGGCCACCCCAGGCCCAGGCGCCATCTCCACCATCTCGCCTGTTTTTTAAGATACTAGGAAATCGCCCTCGCTTCAATCCGGGAAAAATAGTAAAAAAATATATTATATAGCATAAGTCGCCCGGGGATAGTGTAGCTTCCCAACAGTGAAAGAATTTTCCAAATCGGTTCGGTAGTTTTGGAGCCTATTCAATGAAAACAAACAATCAAATCTTTCCTCTTTATAATATTAGTATAGACAAGATTTAGCAAAGGGAGACCTTGCTCTACAAATACTCTCTCTCTCCCTTTCCCTCTTCCTGTAGATCCGTTTAGTTACGTGTTATACCTAGAGGTTGACGTAATATTATATTATAAGTCACAACATCTGTTCAATGGATTCCACGTTCACGGTTCACATAGATAATAAATCCTAAAAAAATATTGTTTTAATGTACCTTTATCAAATTGAAAATCGTTTAAGCTTATGGATTGTAATAGAGACATGAACGTCATTTTCTTTCATTTTGCCACCGTTTTTTAAAGGTTTTAGGTAGGTACATAAATATAGAGATAAAGCGTAACTTATTATTATAAAATTTTATTTAGCTTGCGACGTTTGTTATTTAGTAAGATATCTTTGTTTAAGCTAAATCTTGTAAGCTGAATTGGAACTACCTACTGCCTCTTATCTTACGGAGTGGAAATATTACCTACACATTATTTTAGTTTCGATGACAATACTATTTGATGACACCTGATTCTACACTCAAGTTCGACTCCAAACGAGGAAATTCCTTTGAAGCACAATTACAACATTTTTTTGCTTTTTACAGACATTTTATTTTTATTTCAGCTATAACTAAATCAGATTCCGGTCTGATAAAATTAATGTGAAAGACCTGCCCTCTAGAGACAAAAGCTTAAACTAGTACCTTGACAACTTACAAGATGGCATAATGTTACTAACGCCATCTAGTAGTGAAGAGGCTAATTTAAAAGTTCTAGAATACTACATAGATGGAGCCACTCTCATACGTATGATTCAAATCAGGATTTGCGCATTTAGTATAAGAATGCGTAATTAAAGATGCAATCATCAAATTAATATATGAATAAATTTACAATGAGTAAAATATTCCATTATAACAAACGCATTAGGTAACGTAGGTAGGTACTTTAAGGTTTAACTAAAACTTTCTACAGATGGCGGTCTTGTCGAATAATTTTCTTAATAACATTTAGGGACTGACCGTAAATAATTTATCTAAGCAATTAATGATTTTTTTGTTTCAAAAATCAGTTATTGAGGTTCCGTTGTCAGACCCTTATTTTGCCATGTCCGTCCGTCCGTCTTCAGAAAGCTCTTTGGCATGGATATTGGTACTTAGGTAGGTAGGTATACGAGTATATCGACATAGACTTTATAATATCGATGGTTAAGCACCAAAAATGTCTATCTGTAAAAGTCATCTTTACAGGAGATTATAAAAGTTTAACATGTTTAGGTATTGTTCTTTGATAAGGTTACTGAAAAAATATAATATTATGCATATAAATGAAGAGTTTACTATTGTATAAAGAGTAAGTATAGTAATAGGTAGGTATATAAATAATAGAGAATAATCTTATTTATTAATAATAGAGAATTTAGCCGTACTGGGGCGGCTTAAATACTAACCCCAATCCCACGCTGGATGGGTGTCGTAAGAGGCGACTATATCCGGCCCGCTGATGGTAGAGCCCCTCGAGGGATTACACTGGTATTGATTTTAATTGTTAATTACTACCATTATTCCTATTATTATTTCTCATGGGGTTCGCCTGGATAGCTAACTACCCTTGAGCATGAGTAAGCCGCCAAACGTCTCGTCGTGTTCCAGCTGGGGGCTTGAGAGCCAGCTTTTCTTTCATTTTCTTCTCTCTCTCTCTTGGCTGGCAACATATCAGTGATGCTTTTGATGATGCTGATGTTCATGGGTGATGATAGTCACTTATCATCATGTGGATCGTCATCTCGTTTGCCGGCTGTTTCCATAAAAAAAATTAATGCGGTGAGCACATACATGGTTGAGCATAATACAAATATAACTCCAGCCTTTATGACCAGCTGTAAGTCACTAGGAGGCCTATAAACATGGAACAATTTCTTCACCGACAAGTAACTTTAAAAACAAAACAAAATTACTTCTACCGTTAATCCCCACGAAGATTAATGTAGACAACAGACAGACATAAATTATAAAGTTTTGCTACCTTAGCTCTAGAATAAAAGGCTAAGTAGCTAGAAATAAACTCACGCGAGGGCTAAATACAAAACAGTTGCATAGTTAAGTAAGTTTATTTATTGACTAGGTACCTATTAACCGCCTTTATTTCCGTCTATTATAGTCCTTTTAGTACCTACCTAACTTTAGTAAATCTTGCAAATCTATTAAAATAAAATAATCATTAATAACACTAAATGTCAGTAAAATCGGTTATGCCTTCTTTATCTTACGAGACCAAACGCACAGATAAACAGATAAAATTCTGAAAATCTGTACTATGGGATGGGAACGCATTTTTCTGATAAGCTTGGCCCTTAGGCTTGGCCTACACTCAGGTTGAGCTACAGACGAGAGATCTCCTTAACGACAGTCAGCGTAGTCACCGTTTTTGCATTAGTACCTACCTACCTTCATTTCATTGACACAATAAAACCGTGTATTTTAGTTTTTAAACTATAAACTTACAAGTCCGTTAAAAATAACCTGCATAACTCGAATTCGAACCAGGAAACCCTTTCCCAACTAAAAAGCTTACTGTTAACAAGCAGTAAAACGTCGAACGGTGAACCCTAATCATGTACACGAAATACCGCTCATAACCGCAATATCCAAGGTCAGAGTGCTAGGCAAATCCTGTTCTATCATTCCCATCGCAATCTCATCACTGACCAGCTTCCTTATTGAACCACAGTCAATATTTCGATAACGATTCCTGGTTATGGTTCGCATATACTCGCGATGGTGTGCGTTGATTGCCGACGAACATGCGTTGTTCGCTCGTGAATATACGTTAGAATACTGACCCCCATCCAATATATGCTGAATACTGGATCGTCTTAAGGAGCGAGAGAAGCAGGCCTTGGCGGTAAAGCTTTAGAAAGAAAGAAAGAAATACTTTATTTTACACTAAAATACGCTGCAGTGCAGGCATAGGGCTTAATACACAGTGGTAGGTACATAATATGTTTCTTACATAAATTACACAATTGTACAGCCGGCAGGTATATTTCGAAGATCATAAGTATCATACTCTTATCAATATATATTATGATATTATTATGTACGCGACAGTAAATTATCTGAGGTTCAGTCATGTCAAATGTCGAATATCTGTGTCGGGGCTCTGCTCTCGAAATTGTCGAATAAAATTACCTGAGACAAGTGAGACTCTGAGAAACAACTCTGAGAAAGAAGTCACTCGTAGAATCCAACTCGGATGGGCTGCGTTCGGGAAACTGTGCCATATCTTGTCACCCAAAACACTACCTCAGTGCCTGAAGTTCAAGATGTTTGAGCAATGTGTTGCCAGTGATATGTCATCCACATACGGCTCCGAAACGTGGTGCTTTACCATTGGCCTATTCCACAAGCTCAAAGTCGCACAGCGAGCTATGGAGAGAGCTGTGTTCGGAGTTTATCTATGTGATCGTATCAGAAATGATGAAATCCGTAGACGAACTAGGATAACCGACATAACTTAGCGAATCAGCCGGCAGAAGTGGCAATAGGTTGGCCATATAGTTCGTAGGACCGATAACCATTGGGGAAGATATATCCTGGAATGGAGACCACACCTTCGTAAAGAAATACAGGATGCACCCCAACCAGGTGGACTGACGATCTGAAGAATACAGTGAGAATCTGCTGGATTCAGAAGATTCAGGACCTGTCAGCGTGGCGCAATTTAGGGGAGGCCTTTATCCAGCAGTGGATGGATGGAGGCATGGAAATTGTACATGTAGAAGATGTGCAGAAAGCTTTTTATTTAAAGTAGGTATATATTACATATACATGGAATAAAGAAAATAGAACAATAACTAATGTCAATGTGAATTCCTTTCACACGTTGAATTACGGTCGAATATTGACCGCAGAGCTGATCTCTAGTTTACATAAAATAGTCTATATCAGCGAGAGTACGCATTGCCATTACAATACTGTTTTGACCGTAGTGTTTATGGCTGCGAAGATTGTTTCGTATGATTCCAATTCGAGGGTGAACTTAACCGTGTAAGTTTATGACTTTATGAGAGAATTGCGGCCTACTTTTGTGTGGATAGAAATATTACCTCTTCATACTATCTTGATGAATGTAGTGAGACTTTGTTTTGTATTTACCGTCTAATGTTCTCGGGTGATCTCTTATTCCATGGTTTGGTGATCGAATGAACTGGCAGATTTGTAAATATTTTAGAGAGCTATCTCTTCTAGCAGCCTATTCTTACCTTGTTTAGGTAATTTTCTTAACAAGCAACATATATTAACATTATTTTAAAACCAAAAGATATTTATCTATTGTCTGTGAAAAGTTATTATCAAATTAAAGTCAAGTAAAAGTAAAGGAAGCATATTTTTTACAATAAACTGTTATTGATTTCACACCATAAATCGGTATTTATCGCACTCAACACTATTGCAATTCAACGGTCTATCCCAAATGACTTCCAGACAACCATATAGCATAAAAAATCGAAGAAATTCGGGTGTCAGGCTTAGCTTGTTGGCTGTAACTGTTTAAATAGTAATTACAGTTGGGCATCGTGGCCCATTGAAGGCATTTCCGCGTCAGCGATGCAGAGATTACTCATAGTAAAGCTAAGGCCTCACTGTTAAGGCTCTGTCGAGATATCGCGGGGCGACGACCGCGCCCTATGTCAGTTACACAGAGACGTCTGTGGAGTAGGTAGGTATACTTTAATTTTATTGATTCTGTTATGTAACGTCATGCTTTGCTTTCCAATACCGTCGCTTTAAAGACCACACTACGGTATATTTGTACTGTGGCCACACTAACCAAACTAAAATGATCAGATAATTAATAGTCGGGTATTTTTTTATTAATATTTTTTTAATACACATACATACCAATACGTACATATTATAATGTTTGCGTACCTGTACTTTAATCAATGTAATAAGAAGATGAGCCACTTGATGGTAAACGACGCAAAGCAAATAAAGTTATCTGCAATTTACAGATATCACTTTTTTACACTTCTAATACGTAAACGCAGACAACTACTCCTGCTGCACAATGTAGATGCGTATATCTATCGCTGGCCGTGTGTGCGCGGGACGCACAAGTGGTGAGTGGACAGTCATAATCAGTCAGATGACAAGTTCTTCGCCAGCCGAATCTTATTCGTATGGTTTTGCTTGTATACGTATAGTGTAGAAAAAGACATCTGCCCATTTATGTTCTGAACATGGTCATAGTCACAGTCAAGAACTAAATTTTATGTAAATAACTTGTTTTTAGTATTTATTGAAAGTTTTGAACAATTTTTTCCATTAATCTGTAAATTTCAATGTAGAATCGACTAAGTGGTAGTAACATAGTTGCCACATTTTAGAGTACAATGTATATGCATACAACTGCAATATATCGTAAAGTAAACGTAATAAGTAAAAATTAAATATACCTGAGAATGCCTTATTCAATAATAAGGTCCCGCCGTGCCAGCGTCCTACATCTACGTCTTTCGATGTAGTAGTCGAGAGGAGAGCGCTAGTAACTTATAAATTTATTAAAAAGAAATACACCCGAATAAACAAAGGACTCACTTTAATTCATAATAACACTCCCGGAGGAACCCTCCCGCAGCTTCGCCCGCCTGGACTTCTATGAATTTATCTAAAAACATAATGAATTATACACCTAAACATTTCTCAAAAAACATGAGAGGTGTCAAGGGACACCCGGATGGAACGAACTTCCCTTCGATTTAATTATTGTTTTGTTGTACAGCGCCATCTCTGTAAAACTCACTGAATCACTTCAAAAAAAGTGTCGTCATTCGTAAAATCAAAAAGTGTCGTAATTTTCCGTCTAGCCCCCTTTGACAACGCACGATAAGGAACTTCGTTCCAAAAATCACACTATCTATCGGTGACAACCTTACAAAAATCCATTAAGTAGTTTATGATTTTATCGCATTCATACAGACAGACAGACGCGGCCGGGGGAATTCATTTTATAATTATGTAAAGATACCGTCTCCACTCATCCCCTGTTCCCACAATATATTCCACACAAGGACCTCGAATGCTCATTAAGGTGTCCATATTGGTTACGTCGTTATCTCCCGACGCACGACTGGGGTTAGTGTGAACCTAGCTTTATATTCCGTGCAACGGGATTGCTTTTTTATGGTAATGAAGTGGGATCATGCTCGAACTGGTTGGTAGTACCATCGTTAGACAGAACCACCACTGGGATAGAACCAGTACTACTACAGTACAACACAATGATAAAGCTGGATTTTTATTAGTAGCGCAGCGGGCTATGAAGAGGGCTCAGTATTTCTCTACATGATCGGATCAGAAACGAGGAGATCCGTAGACGAACAAGGGTAACCGATATAGCTCAAAGAATTAGCCGGCTGAAGTGGGAATGGGCTGGACCGGTAACCGTTGGGGAAGAAAGGTCCTCGAATGGCGCCCACGTCTCGGAAAACGGAATATAGGCCGCTCCCCGACCAGATGGACCGACGACATGAAGAAGACAGCGGGCTGTTCGAGTTCAAGCAGTTAATTTCTAATGAAGACCAAATCGACGAGATAATTATCAATGATGAGTTTTCTGTATATAAATTTTACTTTTCATTTTTCCTGTAATGGCGTCTACCATTAATAAATTTTGTTACAAGTTTTAAGTAATTTTCTTTGGAATAATGTGTGCCTAAGCACACCCACCTATCCGCAATACGGGCATCCGCTGGATTCAGAAGGCTCATGACCGGTCAGAGTGGCGCAAGTTAGGGGAGGCCTATATCCAGTAGTGGACCTCCAAGGGCTGATGAATAGATGGATGGATGGACCTTTATTATAGCAGCTATTAAAACAAAAAACATATAATTCAAAGTCAAAAGTCTAAGATACAACCCATAAATGTCCCACGCTCGGGTCTCATCTTACAATGTGCGGGGTACATGGGGTCTACCACGCTAGCCAAGTGTGGATTGGTAGACTTCATACACCTTTGAGAACTTTATAGAGAACTCTCAGATGTGCAGTTTTCCTCACGATGTTTTCCTTCAATCGAATAAAGTAATAAGTAACTTCTAATACGCACGTAATTTTTGGAAAGTACGTGCCAGGATTCGTACTTAGGCCCAACGTCCATACCTTGTAAGTTTTATGGAAATACCCGACAAACATTCACCCATGGATATCAGTGACACCAAAGGCATCTGTTGCGTTGCCGGCCAAGAAAGAGAGAAGAAAAGAAAGAAGGAACTTACGCTCCCAGCCAGAACACGACGAGTCGTTTGACGGTTAACTCATGCTCAAGTGTGGTAGCTATCCAGGCGAACCCCATGGAGAAATAATAATAAATGGTATTATTGAACGTTACTGACCTATCGTATAACAAACTGTATTGGGGCAGCGTTTGTTTCGTGTTATGTAATTATGTTAAGGCTAAACTTTCATTAAGTTTGACCAAACATCATTTTTCACCAGAGTAATTATCCCTGTAGTTTTTTAATATTTAATAGTTTTACTTTTTAGTTTTCTTCATATAACTCTTAGAGTATTTCAACGTTTTGCGAAATACTAGTCAAATATACAGATGAGCCACTAGATGGCAAGGGGTCTTCGCCCATGGAAATCAGCAACACAAAAGGTATCACCAATACGTTGCCGACCATACAAGAAGCGAGGTTTTATTTGTCAGACATGGTAACTGAAGTAATAATAATATGTGTCGGCAAGCGACCTCTTTGGTTCTACAAGGATTGGCCGATGCAGATGCTGTCATACAGGAAGAGTCATGAAGAAAAACTAAATATTTAGAATAAGGAATATGTCAATTAGGGCGTCGATATCGGACTTTCGAGATTTCGCAACTCCGGAATCTCGGACAATTTTTCAGTTCCGGAACTGAGTGTTTCAATATCGAAATTTCGATATTCATTATTACTATACAAAGTAGTGATTTCGAGTGTTCATTTATTTCGAACGTGTGTTCATTTATTTCAAATATCGGTTATAGGTACTTTGCAATATAATAATTATGTTTTTTTTTACTTAAAATAAGTTAATGCTTGACCATAATCCCACCTGATGGTAAGTGAAGTTATGGTCCAGGATGGTGAGCGCACTAACTTAATAAAAGCTTATTCACTCTTTTCTTGAAGTCATCGATGTCATAGGTAGATGGGAACGCAGACGCAGGCAAGCTATTTCAATCCTTCGCGGTGCGCATAATGAATGACGATGCAAATCGCCTCGTCCGTACCGGCGGGATGTTTACCACGAAAGGGTGGATACCCGCCATGCGTCGTGTCATTCGATGGAGGAACGGGGAAGGGGGAATAAATTCAAATAATTCCTGCGCACACTCTCCAAAATGTGCCCTATAGAAAACCGAGAGGCTAGCCACTCTGCGCCTGTGCTCGAGACTTTGCCGACTGGTCTTAACCAGATCTGGGTCACCAATGAGCCTCTTCGCACGCTTCTCCATCGAATCCAAAGCAGAAAGGTGACATTTGGCTGCTCCTGCTCAAATGTGAGAACAGTTGTGTGTGTGGAGTACACATGGCCTAACCTGAGCTTTGTATAAGGTTAACAATTGCCTCGGTGTGCCGCACCTTCGCAAGGACGCCAAGTTTCCTTGCACCAGCTTCAACTTTGGATTCGATGTACTGCCCAAAGTTGAGCTTGGAGGATATCTCAACTCCTAACAACTGAAGGCAGTCAGTGTTACCCAAGGACACATTCTGAAAAGTAGGAGCCATGGTGAGCGGACTCCTTTTGGCGGTGAAGAGACACGTCTAGGTTTTAGTGGCGTTGAATCTCACAAGATTGGCTTCACCCCTCTCGGACACGGCCCGAAGTGTGAGATTCACACGTTCCACCATGGCTTCTCTTTCTGACTGAATTTCATGCCTACTGGCCGTGGAACTCGGTAGGTATCTCTCTACCACTGAGCTATCATCTGCGTACCCATACGCAGATGATAGCGGTGATGGTGTTAATTTGTGTTAATTGTTAGTATAGTTATGTTAATTATTCAAAGAATATAGAATGTAATATGTAGCTTCAAAAACTGTGATTTATGCTCAAGACTATAGCTAGAGCTATTGTTGTTTTATTGTCGATTATTTGTGTTTTTACTATAAAGACAAAAAATAAATGTGATTTATTAAAACAGATTAACAAAGTTAGCCAATCATAATTGTATGTTATCGTGATTAGCTAAAATTTTTCTAAGTTCAACTTAATTTTCAATAAATAATTAAAGTTCATAAAACATACTTTCAAACTTTTTTATTTCGGCCTCAATTTTTTTTTAAACCAATATCGAAACCAGTTCCGGAATTCCGGAATCAGGGCTCAATATCGTAAACTAGTTTCGATATTGAAAATGTTCCGATATCACATGCCCTGATGTCAATCTATTTGGAACATTACGTTTGGGACATTCTACGAGATTCGATTAGTGATCACGGAGTAGAGGAGATTGTTTTTGAAGTGAACTTTAGGGAAAACTGGAAATATATCATGCAGCAAAGTAAAAGGAATATTACTGAATAACCAATACGGTACCGTAGAATACCCCCTTTCTTCCACATATGCAAGACTTAAAGAACCAGACGGAATGTCAACAACAAATTCAGTGAGGCACCCATAGTAATACCAACTCTATTCGTACAAGTATCATACTAACACATTGACACCATGCTGTTATTAATCGGCCGCCATTACCGCGTCGGATTGGTCGGACCACACTAAAAATTACGCACACATAGTAAGCGGGCGGCATCACTCTCGATAAGACAAGGTGACGTCCGGAGTTATTTTCACGTCCGCGCACATATGCATAAAAACAACAGCCTGCAGTATATAATATGTTCAGTGACAACTAAATTACTTCGGAGAACATGTTTAATTTTATTTAATGCGTACAAAATCGCGTAACGTGTTGTGTCAGCTTTTTAATACAATGTAGTTTTTAATATCTTGCATTCAGTGGCTCTTAGGTTCCTAAAGGGTTCTTTGGTATTTTCTGTTAAATTCTTATCAATTTTTATCGAATTAAAAAAAACTAAGAGTTTCTCGGTTTGATTGTATTTTTTAAAATCTCAAAGCTCCGTAATTCATAAACCGATTTGAAAAATTATTTTATTATTTAAAATGATATAGATATAGTTACTTCCAGATATAAGTCTGTATGGTTTTTTTTTCCTTTATTTTCCCCTGATTTAATATTTCAGGGACCTTGATGGATTTGAGTATCATAAAAATAATAATTTTTAATAATTACGTTGAATTATTCGTACCCATAGAGAATATAAGTAGGTATGTGGATAGGTCCCATATTTATGAAAGTTGGGATCCAATAAATAATCTATCCGTAATCTGAGTTCAGGGTAAACATTAATTTAAGAGACAGAATATTGAGAATAAATAGCCTTTGTCACATTTGTCTCTGAAACTTACAAAAATATTAAAATGTACATACTGAACACTCATCCACAAAATAAATTTCAATCTTCACGCACAGTTACAGTTCCTTGAAGGGCGGGAAACAAAACCACTTTAAAATGGAATCCTAAAATAAAATATTAAGGTAGATTTACATGGACTTACAATATTCTCGCTAACAGAAAATATAATATTTTTTCATATTTGTAATAGTGAGCTTACACAAAAGTAAAATGTATTTTTTTACTTTAGTAACTTGGTAACAAGTTTAGCTCTCGCTAGTCAGTTACTATTAAAGTATTGAGGAACAGAAAAATATGTTTTACTTTCTTGGTTACGTTGACACTTACAAGTTACTACTTACTTATTAAGTTATGACTTACTAGTTAAGTTTAACTGATTTCGTTTTCCTTAGATGTTCCAAATTCAACGTCATATTGAGACCAAAATTCAGAGATGTACGTGTAAGTAACTATCCCGATTTTCCCCACATATTTCACTTAGTAGTATAGTTCTAACTTAGAAGTAAACGCGTCATAACACAGATTTTTACCTGCGTCATGTATACCACGCACATTTTTTACGTCCATCCGTCCGACAGGATCTTGAGCCCTAAATTCGGAGAGGTATTCGCGTGAAATCGTTCAAAAGGATTACCTTTTTGCCCCGAGATTAATAGCTTTGACCTCATTCGTTTTTAAATTTCGTCCATTGTTTGTAGTATTTTGAATATAATAGGGTTCCTAGAACTACTGACATGATAGCTGTAGGTTATCAAAGTTTTGGTTCCTGTATATTTTTTATTTTTTCATTGGTTTTATTTAGTTTTACCTGACCCGGACGCCCATCGTGTCTGAATGAAATGAAATCTTGAAATCTTTTGTAGTCTTTACAATTAAATATTAGGTGACACAAATAAAAACTTAGTTTCCAAAATCCTTCACTTCATGAACCTAATAAGTTGTCTGGAAGAGATGCTAATTAAATAAGACCGGCTATTGGAACGAAGTTCCTTATCGCGCGTTGTGAAAGGGGGCTAGACGGAAAAAATTCTCACGACACTTTTTGATTCTTACGAATGGCGACACTTTTTTTGAAGTGATTCAGAGAGTGATACAGCGCCATCTTTGTAAAACTTTCTGAATCACTTCAAAAAACAATACTTAAATCGAAAGGAACTTCGTTCCATCCGGGTGTCCCTTGACACCTCTCGTGTTTTTTTTTGTACTAGTTTGTGTATTATAAAATGAATCCAGATATTTTGGCTTACTTTAAGTACATTAAAGAGGATTTTGTTCTTGTTTATTTATGTTACTCAATATAATTGATCCAGTTCCACTTCAATTGAGCTGAAATATTGTATACATGATGTTACTGAAGAGCTCATGCCCGGCGGCTTACGTCGATAATTCGTCGATAAGTCGGTAGTTGGATGGGTGACCGCTAGTGGCAAAAAATTCTTGAGCGTTTCCGTGCTTCGGAGGGCACGTGAAGCCATCGGTCCCAGTTGTTATCATAAGATAATAGTCGTTAAGCCATGTCGGAGGCCCTCGGGTGGTTTGAAAACTTCTGACACTCGGGTCAGCCACTAACTCCCCACCAATCCACAGTGGAGCAGCGTGGTGGAGTATGCTCTAGGCCTCCTCAACAGGAGAGACCCGTGCTCAGTAGTGGGCCATTAATGGGTTGAAGCCAATTGTATAATAATAATATTATTACTGTTACTTGTTTTCATGAAGCCTGCTCGGCTAGATACCACCCTCGTGCTTGGATCAACTGCCAAACAACTTGTTGTGTTTCGGTTGGGGGCTTGAGAGCCAGTTTTTTCTCTCTCTATTTTCTCGTCAACAACGCATCAGTGATGCCTTTGGTCTAGCTAATGTCCATGACGGTGACAGCCAGCAACGGCGACTGGAACTTTGAAAAAGAAATAGAACATAAAGATGAGGTATAGGCGAAAATAGAGTAACACATGTTTTTCACAGCAATGAATAGTAGTATTTCTTATTAGTCTTTCATAAACCTTTTGAATAAGTATAAACGACTGCTTAATACGATATTTTTTATGGAAAAAGCTGGCAAACGAGCTGGTGCTCGTAAGTGGCTAACGTAGCATTCCTAGCCATGGAAATCAGTAACACCAAAGGCATAACCGATGAGATGCCGATTAAGAAAAGGAAAAGAAAAAAAAGGAAAGTGATAAGCTATTTAGTGTTATGAACATGCACGGTGACCACATACCATCATTTAACATTAAGATAATGGCATGTAAAGAACACATTAAGCCCTGGATACCCCGGTATTATCAGGGTTTGGTCATGCCGTTGCGTCATTGAATCCAACGTGCTAAGCCACACGCGATATCGCGACGATATGCCGCATTCATTTTGTTTTCAAGGCGACATTTGTTTGGTATTCTGTTATAATTACTCATTTTGTACCATCCATGCTTGCATCTTGTCAGAAAAGTAGCAGCAGGTCAGTATTTATAACTGACTAGTGTTCTGCCCGTGGTTTTATCCGCGATTTCCGGAATAAAATGTAGCATATAATTATGTTAATTTAGATCATGGTATGTTAAATTTCATGAAAATCCTTTCAATAGTTTTGCGTGAGAGTAAGAAACATTCATACATCCTCACATACGAAGTTTTACATCTATACTAATTTTTATAAAGCTGAAGAGTTTGTTTGTTTGAATGCGCTAATCTCAGGAACTACTGATTCGAATTGAAAAATTCTTTTTGTGTTTGATAGTTCATTTATCGAGGAAGGCTATAGACTATATTTACATAAATAGTTAGTTTTTTCCACAAATTAACGGGGTTGAAACCGGTACAGCTAGTTTATAATATTAGCAGGAAGCAGGATACTGAAGACTGTGTAACTTAGTTTGGTGACTCTGAATAGTAAACTGTTCTGAGTTCGATTGTAAGGGCAAGCATGATTTTTATAACATTTTGCTTCTGGTTTATAAAAGTTGCTCAGGTTCTGTAATTTCCTCCTGCTAAATGACTTAGCCGATTTAGTTGCGGTTGTGTTTTAGTAAGTTTGGTAACATTTAGTCGACTCGTGCGGCGAAATGGTTACCAATCCGGTAATTCCATTCCGGAATGGAATTCGCCGTACAAGGGTCCTGGGTTCGATCTTTAGCGAGGCGGAATTTTGAATGATGAGTTTGAATTTCTTTTTTCGGTCTGTGTGTGAGTGTTCTTGTCTTTGTGTGTTGTCATGGCACCCAACGATACAAGAAATCCTAGTGTGGGGCTATTAGTGTGCAGCGTTATTATTTGGAGTTTATCTTATATCAAATAATTCACTAACAAAAATATATTTTATTATATTATAATTTTAAGAATCCTGTATGCTTTTCAAGTCCAGGTAGGATTTTTCATTGATTTCCGAAAGTACCGGTAGGTATCCCAAAGCGAAATTACAGTGACTACTAGTTAATAATAACGAAGTCCTAAGTTAATTTAACTGCGATAATGTCGAAGGACACGGTCTAATAATACCCAGCTACCTGCAATAATTGTGTCGGAACACGGCATATGATAATTATCATCATTTAGCACAAACTTCGTCGATTACGGCCGCATCACATTTTAAAGTTCTAATCCACTGAACGACATGAAACTTATAATTGGGTTTGCAACTATCCAGCTGTAGGGTGAGCACAGGATCGCGGGCTTTGGGATAAGTCCTATGGTTGGACACTTTAGGGAATACTCAGGTTGAAGAAATTTTATTTATTTATTTATTCATTCCATAATATTACCACTAACATTACAGGCATGTCCTAATGCGTTAGTGTATTTCACATAACTTATAATGTTATACTTATTATTAATATGAATTGAACAATGGAATTCCAAATTAACTTCTGATAGTATTATTTAACATACAAAATAATAATGTATGTACATAACTTAATAAATAAATTCTGTTAGTAAAATCATCATTATAAAAATTAAATACGTCAATATTAGTAAAAAAACATGTCATAGTTAGTGAATCATTATAATATTAAAAGATAATCATGTCACAATACAATAAAATAAAATAAATAAAATAAAATTCAGAAGTCTGATCGCTCTCGCAGTTATCAGTTTAGTGGCGGTAAATAACAAATTCAAGATGGGGTCATTTCCCATTTAAGCGACGCAGCACCTGATGCATTTAAGAAGCAATATCCCACCAAAAACATAAATGTAAAAAAGGAGAGCCAAGTTCAATACAAAAATTATACTTGGCTGTGGGCTTCGCCGCAAAAAGAATGGAGATGTAAATGAGTGCCAAGTTCTATGCAAAATTTAAATATGTATTTATAGGAACAAAATAACATTATGAACATGTATTAAACTCTATTTCTTTGCTTTATTGGATACCTATAACAATTGCTGTTATTTAAAAAAGTGAGATCTTAAAGTAGGTTAGATTTGACTTGGCCAGTTTTCATTACATCAGTCATAAAAGTCAGTCTGATAAAAACCTTCATATCTTTATAACCGTTTGAGCTAGCTTCATGAAATTTGGTCTTCTACATGTCCTTATAGATATAATTAAACACACGTAGTTTTATGTGTTTACGTTAAAGAGGTTTTGAGTTATAAAAGGGTCAAAAGTGGCACGAAGTGGGTTGTGTAATATTACACTCGGCGCTGGCTAGCCAGTTCCTTTGCTTGAACTTGGCTTGACACGTTGCCGCGTGTCTAGATAAATAATTAAAATGCTCAACATTATTCATTAGTCATTGTTTTGTTGTGTTGTTTAATTTATTTTAAGATTTTTTTACCTTTTAAATTCTTGACGATGTGCTTTCAAAGCTGTAAAATATTTTTTTCTTTCTTTCTTTTCTTTTAATTTGGGGATAAGGCACGTTTGGTTAATAGTAGTGTTTGACGTATGAGGTGTCCTGAGATCGATTCTCGGACGGAACAATCATAGCATATGTTTGTTTTTTGGATTGTGGGTGTTTGTGCTATCGCATTATCATGTTTATGTTACTCACAATGCGGAATGTCTTAAGATATGTACACGTTAAGATGTTTAAATGTAAATGTGCAATTGGTTTATACCATAAATCGACAGGCTGTCCTAGTGAATCACGGATATAATAGAATCCATAGCTCAGTTTCTTTTCAAAAAAAATTTTAACGTCTGCAATTAATTGTATACTTTTTAATACAAACTTATTTATGTTTAACTGGAAGTTTAATTTTAAATCATTATACGTATGTATTTTAAATAAATGCCTGATATTTGTATGTCGTGGTTTGAATTAAATATATTGGGATTATCCTGGTTTTTTCACAAAACGAGTGAACCCTACCAGTAACTGCGATTACTAACGATTTGTCTGCGCCTGGTATTTGGGTTAAATGAAATAGTTTGTAATGGAACTGAACGCCAAGATTTTCATGAATACTAAATTAGGCTCCATAGAAAATACATTGTAAAGGTTATTACATTTGTATCGGTATCGAAGGAGATCGATAAAACTGTAACTTACCGTATATCTAAACTAATATTATAAAGAGGAGAGTATTTATTTTTTGTTTGCTTGAAAAAAAATTACACATAAGATGCTCCATTGTTTCGAGTAATATGGGCTTTATTTTTTTTATAAAAAAAATTGGGATCTATCCAAAAACCGAATCAAAGCGGTTGCGGTTACTAGTGGAATATATTCAAGAAAAATATATTGCTTTGGGGTATTTATTTACGCAATAGGATTCTTTGCAATGAGTTTTCTAACTTTTGTCAGTTTGTCCATTTCATAACCAATCATAACCAAGCTGTTAATACTATTATGTACATTGTCTTCTGTGTTATAAGGTAAAATGTATCTTATTTCACGTATTCCTATTAGGAACCTGCTAAAACAGAACTTTATTTCTTTCTTCTCTCTTTCTTACCTGGTGATATTTATTGGTACCCGATATCTCATCTGCTCGTTTGACACGTTTGAAAAAATCATCACGCTACTGCATAGTCATAATTTTTCGATCTCACCGCGCCTAAAAAAGTTTCACTACAAAGGTTACATTCATTTGTTCAACACGTTCAAATATCGAACGACACCCAAAAACCATTCGCAGTCACGTCACTCATTCACCGTTCGCGAAGTTTTACTGTTGCGTGAATAACCTTATTGACAAAGTCATAAGATTGAAATTAGGTAGAACTTTATCAGATAATTTTTTTGTCCTTGACACTTGAATAAAAAAGAAAATGTGTGTACTCTTCAAATGTTATGAGTTGCGACACGTAAGTTTGATTAACTGAAATAAGCTATATAAGGGATGGGGCATTATACCGAATCCCCGTGGAGCCCCTTGCTTGAACCCCCTAGAGGCGCTACGGACATTACTAATCCACTTGGCATCCCATGGGGGTCCACACTGGGGGATTTAGTGCAGACAATCTCTTAGATTACTTGGTAGTGACCCTACCTGCGTGGCGAAAGGATTTGATTCCCGGGACAGACATTTATGTGATAAATGTTTGCATCGGATCGATGGTGATCGTTTTCATGAGGAAATTAAATAGGTTTTACTAAGTTAGTGCGTTCTACATCTTGAACTTTATCGCCGCTTACCATCAGGTAGGATTGCTATCAAGCACTTTTTAATGTTAACAATTATTTCTATGTGTGAGTAATTCTAGTAGGAGGTATGAATGTTGGAAGAATCAGAAAATGTGCCGTATTGGGGCGGCTTAGAATACTAACCCCAATCCTTCGCCAGATGGGTGTCGTAAGTGGCAACTAGATCCGGCCCACTAGTGGTAGAGCCCCTCGGAAGGATTATATTGGTAATATTGATTTTAATACCATTCTTACAATTATTATTTCTCCATGGGGTTCGCCCGGATAGCTACTACCCTTGAGAATGAGTCAGCTGCCAAACGACTCGGGCCGTCGTGTTCCGGCTGGGGGCTTGACAGCCAGTTCTTTCTTTCTTTTTCTTCTCTCATTCTTGGCTAACAACACACTGTGACAGTGCTTTTGGTGTTGCTGATGTCCATGGGCGACGATTACTACTTACCATCAGGATCGTCAGCTCGTTTGCGGGCTGTTTCCACAAAAAGAATCCAAGAAATATTCAGCTACAATAATGAACCTTAGAATCAGAATCAAACTTATTGTGTTAAACTTGCAAGCTTAATAGGGTATTCAACTATGTTTGAAAAAGTACTTCAAAATATTGATTTTCCTAATAAAAAGCCACAAAAAATATATTTGGGCAAAATTAACACGCTTTCTTGCCATAAAATTAAATTAAATTTAAAACCTTTTTTATTCCCGCAAAAACGCTGTCATCATTTTGGTGACGTAATAGGGGTAAAAACAACAATCGTCTATGTACGACCGGCACACGTAGCATAGCTGTTTACACTGAACTGACAGTCACAGAGTACTTACTACTAGACATATGACGTCACACCGTGGCGGCTCGTGTTTTAGGTCACGTGATATAAAGGTTAAAAATTACGACTTTTAATTTTGATATAATAAAATAATAATGTGCTTTTATGACTCAAAATCAAAATATTTAAGTATACTTACTTCTAGATAAATTTAAATTTTTATCAAATTTCATAGTTTATTTTTAACTAACGAAAGTACCCTATTCTAGAGGGGTGGAATGCTCGTTTGTCGGCTAAGGACAACATGGATAAAGTGTCCAAAACAACACGTGATGTTTGACAGAGTGAGTCATCGGTCACTCCCTGGCACTATTAGGTCACGAAACGGTCGTGCCACACACGTTCAACTAATCTATACTAAAAATAAAACTATAGGACAGAATACTTAATAGTAGGTTCCTGATTAAAGGACAAATGGTACCTACCTACTTGTTTTTTTTAATTGTAAGGCTATGTTATTGAGACGACTAGAATATGAATTGCTCAAAAATATTTATTTTCTTAAAAATATGTTACATATTTTATTAATTCATAACATAGGTACGGTCCCCTGCAGAGAAAAGTAACCCATCTGTTAAACAGTTTTAATCGACAGATGGGTTACTTTTTTCTGCAGGTGACTGTACATAATATGATTGTGGATTGAAAATTACATAGTTTCATACCTACCTACTTAGATTTGCAGACTAACACCAGTAACACCTAATGCTTACTATGAACTTGATTTGTGATCCATAACTTTTTAATTACCTAATTATGTTTGTTTCTTACAATAAAGCATACATTTTATTTTTATTTAATGTTGAAAAAAGACATTGTTTATTTAGATAGATAGATATATTACTCTTTATTGTACACACCAACTATGCTATTGACACAATAAAACACGTAAAATATGAGGTACAAAAGGCGGTCTTATCGCTATAGAGCGATCTCTTCCAGACAACCTTTGGGAGGAGGACACAGTAATGAGTGCGAGAAGGGTTGGGTATTTACTGTAGTATGCATGATTTTAAACTTAACTCATCGCGGACTATAAACCTTTTTAGTATAATACGGGTACTCACGATATATATTTTATACGCCGATATTTCGACCCAGACGTCTAGCCGTGACCACGATCCCTGTAACTGGGTCGAAATATCGGCGTATAAAATATATATCGTGAGTACCCGTATTATACTAAAAATGTTTACCGTAGTATGTACTTGTAAAGTTTTCTATATCAGATCTGGCAACCCTAATTATGAAGTCTTGATCTAACAGACATGCAACTTGTCTTTTTTCACCATCCTGGTCAATGAACACAGCAGATGGCAAGCGACTGTTGATTTGCGTTTCCAACTAAGTCTTTACCTGCCCGTTTCAGTGTTGCCAATTTAGCCCTTTCGGGGCTAGATCTAGCCCTTTTTACGGATTTTCAGCCCCTCAAATAATTGTTTTAGCACCTAGCCCAATTTCTAGCCCCAAAATCATTTTCCATCATCTTGAAAAAAAGGGATAAATTCAGGTTTTCCACGAACTTTTGATGCAATCGATCGAAAAAACCAATTTAGGTAGTGAAAGATATCGAAAAAGTACCATTATCATACTTATACAGCGTCTGACGACCTTTTTTTTCGCCCTCACCTCTGTGAATTAAGCAATAGCCCTTATTTTCAATGTATTGGACGAATCTAGCCCTTTTTAAAACTGTGTTTAGCCCGAAAACCTGATACCGAGTTGGCAACACTGGCCCGTTTGCTATACTAACAGCTCGCTCCTTCGCACTAGGAGACTTATTTGCAGGAATTGCAGGAAAAAATGAATTCTAAGATTTTTTTAAACGTCCAATAATCGTTGTGGCTGTTTTTTTACATGAAATAAGTTAATGCTAGACAACGATCCCACCTGATGGTAAGTGGCGATGAAGTCTTAGATGGTGAACGCACTAACTTAATGTAGGTAATTGTGTGTAACTTGATGTAATTTATAAACTTGAAATATGCCATTATTGTTCTCCTTGTCTCCTTCAGTAGGTCGCGTCACAGACGGGTAGATAATTGTCCCACTGATGGGCTCGGAGTCTCCTCTCA
This sequence comes from Thymelicus lineola, assembly GCA_963932265.1. NCBI lineage: Eukaryota > Metazoa > Arthropoda > Insecta > Lepidoptera > Hesperiidae > Thymelicus > Thymelicus lineola. The sequence continues at coordinate 1,706,997 of OZ010704.1, read as the reverse complement.
AAATGTAAGGTACAGGCCATAGTCTACCACGCTGGCCAAGTGCGGATTCAAGGTCGTAGCTCATCTACACGACACCGCTCCCACCCAACCAAAGTATGAGAATTCAAACATAGACTTGAAATCGTGCTCTGTAGGTGCACTTTACAGTAACAACAAAAATTAGCAGCCCGCGCGCGGGAAGCAAGCTTACCGCAACCTTGCCACTCAATAGTCGCACCTACAGAGCACGATTTAAAGTTTATATTTGAATTCTCATACTTTGGTTGGGTGGGAGCGGTGTCGTTTAGATGGGCTACGACCTTAATACACTTCACGTATTTAAAAACATTATGAACTTTTAGGTGTGCAGGTTTCCTCACGATATTTTCCAATAAATAGGGAAGATAATAATTCCTATTGGCTATATTTTTTCACACTAACATCCCCGCTCTAGGAATCTTTATGTCATGTGTGGCAGAAACACAAAGTCATCACAAGCTCCCATAAACCGGGAAAAACATTTATTTATTCATAAATGTCTGCCCAGATCGGGAATCGAACCTGGGACTCACATAAGAGTCTCAACTTAATTGTTACATTTACCTGCTATACCAACTAAAGAGGTAACGTTCGACTTATTTTTTTATTCTATAACAATATTATTAACAATATTAACAATATTAGCAATATTATTGCCACAATTGTTAGGCAAGGGATATTATAGTGTAGACGAGTATTTAAATGACAAAGACGCATGGAAATGACCAGCTCTGCAACCAGTTCCGCTCAGAATAGTAAATACTTTTATATTATACTTTTATATTATCTTTTTTTTTGTAATATTTTTTTAAAAAGATGTGCTGAGGAGTTTCTTTAGGCTTTTCTTCTCCTCCACGACAAAGCACCTTCCGAAAAGCCAAAAAATGACGTGCATAAGTGTATCAGTGATACCTATATGAATAAAATATTTTGACTTTGACTTTGACTTTGACTTTGACTTTGACTTAACTTTAAGGTTTCCTTCTGGACCATTTAGAACCTAACCTTTGGTGTTAGAAGTTCCAAAGGGCAACGGTAAATCACCATCAGGTCTACTTATTGTCAGCTAAAACAAATGTCTTAAAAACGCAAGAGCCGTCAGTAGTACCATACCGTCTTACAATAGGCCTGTCCCCATCCATGGCTGACCGTGGGCGGCAGTGTCATTTCAGTTATTGAAAAATGAGACACCATAAATATCAACTTACTCCAACAAAGCACTCGATCAGAGTTCATAAACCTTTTGTAATTCAAAACATTTCTTTTAAAGTGTAAATTTATTCAAATTTCAAAAAACGACTTCCACGACCGTTTCCTTTAGGATCTCTGGAGCGAAGAGCATAGAGATCTGTTTTTACACGCGAGTGAAAGGGACAGATGTAATTTACTGGTTTCGTTTGTTATTTAACAATAGGTTTGCAGTCAGGTGATGCGCATGCGACGGTACTGGTTGAAAAGGTTTTATAAAAATAGAGTCAATTCTCGTTTTTTGCTGGTAACCAAGTTAGTGCGAGTACAATATTTTAAATAGATTATAATATGACACAATATTATATTCAAGTTCTTTATTTGATTTATGACTTTAGTATTATATTTATGAAACATTAATGTATACTACTTTAATCTACTCGTATACTAATATTATAAAACTGAAGAGTTTTTATGCTTGTTTGGTTGAACGCGCTAATCTCAGGAACTACTAGATTGAATTGAAAAATTATTTCTGTGTTGGATAATTCATTTATCGAGGAAGACTTCAGGCTTTATAACATCACGTTTCGACCAATAGAAGCGAAGCATCAATGGATAATGTTGCAAAAACGGGAAAAATTATTCCTTTTTGAGAGCTTCCGTTGTGTACGCTGTATAAACGGTTTAAATTAAGCAAAAATCATGTATGATGGAATTGTTCCGCAGAGGAAGAGAGATATGGAGAGGGAGTGAGTGGGGGGGAGAGGGAAAGGGAGAGTATAGGGATAGGGAGAGGGAGAGGGTGAAAACTATAAAAGTTAAAAGTAACAACAAAATACATTCACTGAATTAGGCGATACGAAGTTCGCCGGGATAGCTAGTTCTGTAATATTTAGATAGAAATCTCATTCAGTGTATCTTGAAGTCATCATAATAATTATGTACCTACTTATCTATACTATAGTAAAACCGTTTCTATAAGACAGAAAGACTGCCGAATCTGTGTATTGCATTTACTTTAAATTAGATGTCGATGAGTTTCTCTCTCCAAAGCATGATACAGACATTATAGGGAAACTTATTTTTGCATCTGTAAAATCGTCATAATTTTCTTAGGAACAGGTGATTAAATATAGAAGTAACAATGGGCATTTGTATTTACCAACAAATAATTATGAATTATAGACCTAAGCCGTATAGACTAGCCTCGAAAATTCGTCGTCTAGTCGTTTAATCGTTTTAAAACAGAGTGCGTATTAGTACGAAATATAAATAAAATAGTGTGAATAATAATCTGGTTAAGTTAAAATCACAGACTACTCCCAGAATCGACCTCTCATGGTGTAAATTTCCATGTTAATCCTAAATGCCAGACAGATTCAAGCAAATTTAGGCCTTCGGGAGTTGAGAATTAATTGACAGGAAGCGGTTAAAGATGTACACTTTTAAAGTCTTAACGACCTTGTAGCCAAAATAGAAATTTGTGTTGAGAGCCTATTTTTACTTACTTTTTCTTCTCTCTTTCTTGGCCGGCAATATATCAGCGATGACTTTGATGTCGCTGATGTCCATGGGTGACGATTGCCACTTTAGATCACACCAGATGGATCGTCAGTTCATTTGCCAGCTATTTCCATAAAAAAATCCTGCCGGCTTAGCATGTGGTACTGGATGCGAAATCTGGCCAAATAAAATAAATATTAATTTTGTTTACTAAATAATGCATTTAAGAGATAAGCGGAAATAACTTAACTTCTCATACATATGAACTATGAATCAAAATTTTTAACTGCGATAAATGACATACAGACAGAACCCGTCTTATGGCTCAGTCAGACTCCCGTTTACCCCTTTTTTTCTTTTTCATTCCGTAACGAGACCCCGAAATTGCAAAGGTGCCTTCAGGTTCCGATAAGGTGATTTACGAACGAATACTTAATTGTACTCCTTTTATTGCATTGTAAGAACGCACTGCTGGTTAATTATATTGCAATAAATTACAAGCGAAGCATTTGAATTATTTCGAAAAATGTTTTCGACCCCTGAATAATGTTTTAATGTATGTTGTTTAGAAATTTAGTAGCCCGCGTCTTTGTTGGTGATATTTATTTATTTCCGTACATAGTTATGTATTTCATTACATTTAAAAATACATCCTTTTTGCTTTTCACAAATTTTTATGTTCGCCTGTGTAAGTGTTTGCACAAAATGAAATCACAATTAATAACAATTAATAATAATCAATTATATTCAAAATTCTAAATAATTTATTCCTATAGGTATCACTGATACACTTATGCACGTCATTTTTTTAAATCTTTATAATCTCTTCGTAAAAGTGCTTTGTGGAGGAGAACATAAGCCGTAAAGAAACTCCTTAAGCCAATATCAGACGGTTCACTCGAGTGATTATTCACTCGAGTGAATGTTTCATTTTTCTTTCCCTTTATGTTCATACGGCTAATACGGAATGATAGAGAAAAGAACATTCACTATTCTTTTCATAATAATGTCATCGAATGAAGTCGTGCGTCTTGGAATAAGTTTGATTTGTAGGTACTAATTATTTAATCAAAGAGTTGACAAAAAAGAACCAAAGAAAACGTAGACGGTAGTAGGTGATAGTTTTTAAAGTTCTCTAAAAAAAACAAGATTTTGTCGCATGCGACGCAACACAGATAAAATAACAACATGACGTCCGTCGGTTCAGGACGCGAGATAGAATGGCCGAATGCGAATGAACATTCTCTCAGTGTTCAGACCGTTCATTTCTTGTTCATTCGGAGTGGGAGTGAAAGACGAAAAGTGCCAATATCCAACACTGTTGGATCGATTCACTAATGAATTCATTCGGCACTAATGTTTCATTCAGTGTTCAGATGTGTCACTTGGAGTGAAATGTGCAAAATGAAAGAAGAAAATGAACAAGAAATGACTCGTCTGATATCAGCTTTAGGACATCTTTTAAAAACAAAAGTACATTCGTATATTATTATTACAAAAAAAATATTACAACATGAATGGAACTGTTTGCAGAGCTGGTCATTTCCATACGTCTTTGCCATTTAAGTTCTCATCTACAGTATAGTAACTTTGCCTAAAAGTTGAATTTACATATTCTTTTAAAATTCCACTGGTAAGTCACATTAACTTCGGGATTTTACTATAGAATTGTACACCAAGCCCCATAAAAGATCGCTGCACTTTACAAAGACGGTAAGATGAAGTTACTAATTGTTTCATTCTTCTTGTTTGGCGATTATGAATAACACAATTTTGTTTATACGCGCTTATATTATTCCCTATAAAAACTTAATTTATAGTACATTACTATAAATTTTTATTTTATCCTTTATGTATTATACATTGACTTCGCCTGGATGCAAATTTTAAAATAACTACTTACGTGCTCCTGGAAAGTTGGAGAAAAATTATGTTGTTTCTCAGCATAGAAATTATACATCTACTATGTTCCTACTTTTGAAAATACTTACAGTAGCCCAATCACTGAGTTTACTATTTTAGCTATGTCTACGTACCTAAAAAAGTAGGACAGCAGAATTTCATTTACATATGATTAATTTAAACTTAAATACAAAAAATACTGTATTCGAACTATGACCGATTCAAATACAGTTAATACAAATCTTTTTAATTTAAATAACGTAAAAATAAGCACTGTTATTGAGCTCGAAGTTCAGCTTGTAAATCTGAACTTTATGTTTTAAACTTATATCAAAAATACATCCTACGAGTATTATAACTAAGTAAATAACAAAGCTCGCATAGTAACTACATAAATTATGTTGTTCATAAATCAGGCTTCGATTATTATACAAACGCCCACCGCTGATTTAGTTACAATAATTAACGTATACGTTCGAAAAAGGAATTGATTCATTTATGTAAGTTCCAGGGATCTATTGATTTACGACGTCGGAAACAGAATCATTAGTAGGGATGTGTTGGCAGTAACTGTAAATTAATATTTTTAAGTATTAATGGTAATATTCAAACACCTAAAATATTATTCCTTAATCGAAATGAATCACAATAAATTAAATATCATTAATTAATTTTTTTTTAAATAGTACTCACTGTCACGTGATCTCAAACGCCATTTTGATATGACGTCATTGTCCGTATTTTATAAGCAAATTCAACGAACTTCAATAGACCGCTAGTACTGAATATCGGTTAGTGACGTCACGTGACGTTTTTAGTGGAAAATTTGATATTGATTTTTGTTTTTCAGTTTTTGATTTTAAATGAAAAAATATTATTTTTGTAATATTTTATATAATATATAAAATAAAATTATATATAATGTAAAATATATTATAAAATAAAATTGAATCCTAAAATTAGTCAACATCCCTATTCATTATGGTCCTAACTCTTTCGTACTTAGTGTTTTTTTTTCTTATCTATACTAATATTATAAAGAGGAAAGATTTGATTGTTTGTTTGCATTAAATAGGCTCCGAAACTACCGAACCAATTTTAAAAATTTCTTTCACTGTTGGAAAGCTACACTATCGCCGGGTGACATAGGCTATATTATAGTATCAAAAAAATTAGGGATCCTTAATAAAACTCCAATAATGTAACCCAAGGTGTAAAAAATAAAGAAAACCGAAGCGAGGGAGGTTACTCTTGAGATATAAACACACTACGAATATACACGGTTGAAGGGGATTTGTATCATTTCATTATATTACGATACGGGTACTCAGGATCTGCAGTATAATGTCATAGAACAGACATCTCGAATAAAATGTGTGTCCCGCCCGGGAGGTTCCATTTTCAAAATAGAGCCCCCGTTCTCCTTTCAAAATCGAACGAATCCATTGAAGATTGAAGCCACGTGGCGCCAATGCATTGGGGCATACGCGGTGTCGGTACTATACGCTAGTAATAATACTTCAATGCTCACGATATGTATTTTCTACGTCGATATTCCGACTCACTTGCATGGCTCGTGGTCACGGCTTAACCATGTTTAATTTAATTGATATAGTACAAAATAATGGTGATTATCCGTAACATAACAGAATGTCTTCGATGAATCAAGTTTAAAATTCTGTATTTGGTTCATGTGATGTTAAGGATTAAAAAAAAAACTAAAAAAGATGATTTGAAATGAATCAAAGCTTCAAGCGTTCAAAATTTTTGCATAAGCATTATTTATTCAAAAACACTTATCGTATTAATCTTGTTCACAACCCATAATAATACTTCAATGCTCACGATATGTATTTTCTACGTCGATATTCCGACTCACTTGCATGGATCGTGGTCACGGCTTAACCATGTTTAGTTTAATCGATATAGTACAAAATAATAGTGATTATCCGTAACATAACAGAATGTCTTCGATAAATCAAGTTTAAAATTCTGTATTTGGGTCATGTGACGTCTTTCACATCACAAAAAGATCTAAAAAAGATGATTTGAAATGAATCAAAGCTTCAAGCGTTCAAAATTTTTGCATAAGCATTATTTATTCAAAAATACTTATCGTATTAATCTTGTTCACAACCCACTTGCATGGGTCTCGTCACAAATTAAAGTCATAATTCATCATGCTGGCATAATTTGACATACTTCACAACCTTTGAGAAATCTCAGCAGATCCTCTTAAAGAACCACGAAGAACTGTCATGCTGCGATGGTTTCCTTCACAGAAGCCAATGGTAATTCATTAGAGGCACTTGATTAGGGGAAAATTTCTTCACTTAATTTTCCATCGCAGAAGCAACTGACAAATATATTTTTGTTAATAACTGTAGAGTTGAATAAATGTAGAGTAGAACTCCTAGGTGTAACATCTAACAAGGCTATCATAGTTAAGGCTACCATTTTCAACACTTGGAAGTGTTGAAATTCACTATTGTTCCAATTTTTGTTCCAATTCACTACAGGACACGAGTTTGTTCTTCTGACGAGGTGTGGTAGACCACACTTGACCACGCTATTGCTAGACGGAATTGGCTTATCATAGTTTTAGGAATGTTATACCACTTGAAGCACTCCGATGTGGCTAACCGACTGCTATCGAATGATAAAAACAGGAACCAAACTTTACATGTCCACCAAGACACGAAAGCTCTCAACAGTTTTTTACCTCTGTCAGTCCAGGGTTTGCATTGTTGTTTGATAGTGGCTTGATCATACTTGCCCCACAGAGCACGGATCTCTTCTCTTGAGGAGGCCTAGAGCATAGTCCACCATGCTCGATCAGACCATCACAATCCACCGAGCTATAAAGGCTTCAATTTGATAGTAATTATTATATTATTCCAACGAACTTCCAGACCTCTTTAACACGAGCGTCGTATTCACGCAATTTTAAGATCCAAATAAGGTTGTACCGTTATAGCCTATTTCGGCTGCAGTTTGAGATTTATTTTGGACCGTTCGGGGAATTGTAACGCCGCTTCTCGGGTTACTTCGCTAATTTACCGACAGAAATTGTGCTGGAAAAGCTGCATAGAGTACGGAGCTCAGTTGATAGTGCGTGAAGGTACAGCATTCTATTCCTAGCCGGGCAGATAGTTATTTTTGTTTTATCTTTTTTTCCTTGGTCGACAATGCGTCGGTGATGCCTTTGACGTTGCTGGACGATGTTGTCACGGTCAGGAAGTGATATTGTATAAGTCCATGCCACGCTACATGGGGAAAAAATCCAATCTGTATTGTCTAATTTTTCAATTTTATAAGCTTAAGAGAAAAAAAATGAGAGGTGTCAAAGGATACCCGGATGGAACGAAGTTCCTTTCGATTTAAGTATTGTTTTGTTGTACAGCGCCATTGTAGAAACTCGGAATGTCAAATATAATTTGAATTCAAATAATAAAGAATACTTTGTAAATAGAACATAATATATCATTTGAACATTGAAGTACTATTACTAGCATATAGAACAGACACCCCGAACACCATGTATGTCCCAATGCATTGGCGCCACGTAGCTTCAATCGTCAATGAATTCGTTCGATTTTGAAAGGAGAACGGAGGCTCAATTTTGAAATTCGAACCTCCCGGGCGGGACACACATTTTGTTCCAGATGTCTGTTCTATGTCATTATACTTCAATGCATTTTAACAAATAATAATAGATGTCGCTACAAAAATGTACTCTGAATCACGCTGTTGAGATTCTTTGTAAAACATATAAGTAATCGACCTAATGACATGAATGTCGGTTCGGTTCGGGTTTATTCAGCCATCTCTGTAAAACTTTCTGAATCACGCTTGCGTTGTAAGTTGTACAGTACAGCGCCATCTCTGTAAAACTGTCTGAATCACTTCAAAAAGAGGTGTGGTCATTCTTAAAATCAAAAAGTGTCGAAATTTTCCGTCTAGCCCTCTTTCACAACGCGCGATAAGGAACTTCGTTCCAAAAAATTTGTTAAAGGAAATAGGTGCGACCAGATTGTAAATATTTGTAATGTTCCTAGCTTTTGAGATGTTTATAATTTAACTTTTAAGTGATTTGACTTAAATTTTTATTTTGCTTATTTTCATTTTAAGTCTCAACTTTATAAATTTCTGTGGGAACTCGAAACACCCTTTCACAGAGTATACAGACCCACGTAAAGTATTACAAAAGTTACAAAACCTATGGCCATTATGCTATAAGCTTGAATACTGCCAACAGGAGTCATTGAATCGATAAAGGAGACTGCAGAACTAGACGTTCTGAAGTGAGTCAGGAGAAAAAAGTCGACACATAACCACTTTTGCCTAAAGCGAACCGGTCTATGAAACCAACTTCACTCTGTACAGCATTTCATTATTCGAAGGTCAATCTAGCGACTGAGTTGACTCGCCAAGCTCAGATGGTAGTGGGACTCGAGCACGGACGGTCGTGCGACGCGTTGTGTAATAAAAAACTTTTACGTCAGCAAAAACAACGGAGAAACTGACAAATTTACCGTGTGTCAGCTAAATTGAACTGCAAAGAGTGTAGTGTTATCTCTCGTTCAGAAACAAAGAATCAAAAGTACTTTGTGATAGTATAAATTCGCTAGAAAGTTGTGTTACATTGACAAGTATTTCTATACAAACAGTGCTCATGTCTGTGTCTCGTTCATGTTTTGTATAGTGCTAAGGTGAGGCTTTTGAACTGGTATCCGGAAAGTTTTAGGTTATCATCGGTAAGTTTTTCCGAACATATTAAAAGAAATAATGTGTAGGTGCAAATGGTGCAATAAGTTTTAACTGCTTTATAGTTTTGTAAATATTTCAATATGTTATCTCTAATTACTTGCATTACTTCTTTAGGGTTTCTTGAGCCCCAAAAAAAGAAATCCAACATGGCTGAAGAATACTTCCTTACTTTATTTTAAACATTTGTTTTTACTATTGTCTGCAAATAAATATATTAAGTAATGAGTTAGCGAGCAATATTGCAAGAACTTTAATAAAGACAAGATAATTAGTGTGCAATTTTTTTAATAACTTTGATCACCGATTTAATCAGCATCAAGAAGAAGAATTAAATTGTGGAGTTTCGAGATTTCCTTATCTTCTAAGTTTATTTTATAAGTGTAATTTAAAGTGCAATTGTACTTCGAAAGGTGACCTTTCACATCACACTATTAGGTGAGTAACTGTTACATGTTTTAAGTGTAATATAAATTGTAGATCTATTTATAGATACCTACTTACAAAAACCAATAGTAAATAACAGAGTGGTAAAGGCAATGAACGCATTAGAGTTCAACTTGTATATTTCGTAGATAAATAAAGCTTCAAACAACTTCTTCTTTAGTGTCCTGTTCCTGAGTAAAAACACGGAAACCAAAGTAAATTTACCAATAAATTTTTTAGATTGTAACCAAGTTGTTGGTGATGGGACTGTAGAAAGTGAGTCAGTAAACAGACCTCCAAAAAACAAAAAGCATCTGAATGCATTAATACCTTATAGAGCATAGAAACAATCCTGGTATTTCTCATTGAAGAACTCCATGGTGTTGGTAAGACCAGCGACATGTTAAAGGGACAGAAAAGATCTGGTAAGATCAGAAGCCATATTTTATAGATCTTCCAGTTGTTGAAGTGAACTCTTAACTTACAATCAGTTTGTAGTATACTGTCGTCTTAATTTAAATAAGAATTCAAATAGGTAAGAAGCCAGGTCACGAAAGAACAGGTTTTTCAAGTCAACCCTTGTTATCTGACCGACTTGAAATAGGACTGGTGTTGACTTAACTTAAGGCAACTTGAGTCAAGTCTTGGTCAACTAATTGTTAGAGATTTGATAAGAATTCTAATTCGACAATAAAATACATTTCGAATTTAGAATAGTATCAGAACTTGTTGATTACAAAATCAAATAGATATCTTTAGTAATTAAATGTAATTAGTTATTCGATTGTCTTATATCTTATCTAACACTAACAAATTCTCTAGGATTTTTGTGAAAATCTTAGGAATCATTTAAAACTTACTATCAGATATGAAATTAAAAACTTTCATTTCTATAAGTTGATTTAGAGACTAGCTCAAAACAGATCTGTTCAAAGTTTGGATTGAAAAACAAAAACAATACTACAATTGCACAGTCACTTCCAAAAAGTAGCAAAGCACGGTCATATTTCAACACAAAAATAAAAATAAGACAATTAATAGAGCCTTGGAGAAAAGAATAAGCAAGCGTCACAACATACATTTACTAAAAATGACAGATAAAAAATATAACAACTTTTTAAAGGTGAGATACAGGTAATGTAACCCGATCGAGCTGATAAAAACTTAACGCTTCATCTATTTTTAATTGATGGCCAGTATTCATATTGGTTTATTATTTATACGATGGATGAGGTTTATGTAGCCTATATCATTGTACAGACGAGATTTGTTGTTGATATGACAAACATTAAAGACATAATCTAAATACATCACTAGTACATTGTGCTTCACCCTCATAGATATTTAAGTTGCACTTTACGGAAGATAAATTTGGGAAAAATAAAGACCCCTAAAACGCCCTAATACTTCACGAGGCTGTTAAAATTGCAATCTCTTTTCTAATATTTAGACAGCAACTTGCTAATCATCAGTGCCACCTTTGCCACTCAAACTGAAGAAGACTCCCGAACTCCTGACTATGATAATAGTAATCTAATAGAAACATAATCAGATGTAAGGTATCAAGTGTAAAAACACATTTTGACTAAGCGATGAGATGTATTAATTTGGCGGCTAAGTCCAAAACAAACAAGTTAAAAATTTAAAAACCAAATATGCGGTTTTGTTGCAAAAAAATTGTGACTGTGCCGATATGCGTTAAGGAGTACCCTCACCTGTGTGTACTATTAGGTTATGCTTATCATAAAAATGCATTGTCATGAGAAATAACACTATATGTAAAATTTCAACTCCTTCGGATATGAGGAAGTAACTCTAATTAGGCTTGCAACATTTGACCCACAAAAAAAGGATAAGCTAAATAACTGCTTAGTAAAAAATTATTAGAAGAACCCAAAGAGTACTCACGACAGTTGATTAACGGTAAATACTATGCAAAATCTGTTACTAGATTAATTTATTCATATAGACCTCAATCGACAAAGTTCCACTATTACATACGTGGTCAAATCATCATACCACGTATGATCAAAAAGGATGTATTGTCCTTTCCTCAGTCAGTCCGCGACATACTATTACAGAAGATACAAACGCCAATAATACTCGTACTTATTGGAATTCACGAATCAATGTGCTATGACTAATATATAAAAGAATGAAGTTTTCGAGACCTTACCATATTTGGACTGGATAGTCATCAAAAAAAAGAGTTGTACTAAATCTGAATACAAATATCCAGATTCTGAAACTACCTTTGCATAAAATAATAATTTTTCTTATTGTGATTTATTTATAGCAATATTTTTAAGATGCAGATTTTGAACATGTTGCAGTCTCAGAAGTCAAATTTATAAAAAATATGTAACTAACAACAGTAACTAAATTGGTTAATGTCTCAAAATAATCTTTGTAAAAGGAAAAGGTACTTTAAATGGAATTCAGTATTAATATGCTCATAGCTTTGTTTGAAATCCATTAAGTTTTTAATACTAAACAGCAAGCATACTTGCAAATGGTTTGAGCTGTAGTTATATTATAATTTATCATTATCTGGTTAAACATCATTAACTTATTCTCTTACGTCACCTAGCTGCATCACTTGCAGCTGCCAGAGACGTTGTTCTACACATTTGAATATGGAATATGTTATTTCTTAACAACAACCCCACCTATCGGATCCTATCAAAATAATGAATCATCATCTGTTAATTGGTGATATGTATATATATGTTATAATTTATCTGTTATTTAAGAGACAAATATTTAATTACCACAACCAAAAAGTATTGGTTGTATGTAAACTTTAAATATGGCAAATTTCATACATCTACGAACGTGCGTTATTCTTATAATAAGTGCAAATCTTTTTCTTAATGTATTAATAGAAGGAAAAACTTTCTACGGGTGGTATTCGAATTAATTCGACATTTTTGGTTCAAGGATTGTTTTGTGATTGATATATTTCAGTCAGCGTATTCCAATTGGATTATCCTTATCTAGCTCACTCTTACATTCGATTTGGATTGTTTGCTAAATGCATAAATGATTACATACACTTATATTTGAGGTTTTACGATTCTTGAACCCCTCATGTCTATTTACATCGTCAGTTGATGGATAGCTTTAATGAAGTTATCGAAAACATGCCTACTTACTGCTCGAAGTTAAATCAGGGTCAGAGAAATAAATCTCACTCATAACAGCCTTCTTCATATGTATCAAGGTCAATGTGTCTTTAGTCTCAAATTCTCAATATCTTGGCGTCCTGCCAGCATTGCTAGGTCTTGGCTTTTCACTTCATCTCTTATGTTGATATCGAGTCTGTCTTTATGATGCTACATTTCAGCTTCATAATTCTTTGTCATCATTTCCGTATCGCTGAGGATTTTTAAATGTCAGATTACTTCAATAGCCTTGAATTCTTTTGTTATACATATCTGTGGTTGCTATGTTAATAGGAACCCTTAGACAAGTATTTTGTGTCTGTTGGCTTATCTCACCGGCTTAAGGTTTAAATATCAGTTACCCTGATGAAGGACCAAAGTGCCACACATAGGACTTGGCGCGGCGCAACGCGATAATCGCGCCGTCCAGGATGTGATAGAAGTCACGGCGTGGTTGACACCTGAGCAATATGAATCCACCTATAACCGCGTCGCATCCGGTGTGCGGTTTCTGAAAGACATGCCGCCGTTGTGTTCCGGCGGGAAGTTTGAGAGTCAGTTCCTTCGTTCTTTATCTTCTCTCTTTTATCAATTCCAGTCACTGGTATCCATTGCCGACAATAGCTACTTACCATCGCATCGAGTGGATCTTCAGCTCGTTTTTCGGCTATTTCTATAAAAAGTGGTAAATTTACTAATTAATTAATTAATCATTATTAATAAACGCTTTATTAACTTAAGAGCTATGTCAACTGAAATCGCCTTTCTGAAACGTCAATTATAGTAAAATTAACTATTACATGATTTGACGTGGTGTTAATTTTTAAGATACGAATTTGAGGTACAATTTGACAGCTCTGTTACTTGACATGTTATTTAAATAATTATTCATGTTGTCTTTGAAGTTTGACAGCTTATTAGTCAGTTATTTAATTCATTATTACTGGATTAACCTTTCAGAAATCGGTGGTTAACTACGATAGAATAATTTTAAATTAAACGGTCATTCTCGGGTTAAGGCCTGTTGAAAAACGCAAACAGCAGATAAATAATCAGCAATTCGGCATCGATTAACACTGATATCAAAATAATCGGATCAAGGCTATATCTAATGTTGTTCGCGATGCCGATACGCAGTTAACTACGAAATTTCTAATTCCATGCATAATTATATAATCTGTGATGTTAATTATGAATCTGTGCTGTAATTTTGTACATTGCTTAAAATCGCAAGGTTAGGAGTGCAGTTAAATTGGAAGATTGAAAATTGTCGTTGCTAGGGTTTCACTGAGAAAAAAATCGTCTAAGACTACCTTCGAAATTGTTTCTTTATGCCGATGAAGCACACAGACTACAAACTACAAAACTAATAAGTATGAAATGGTTACAGATTATGTAATAATTATTTCATTTAACACACGCATCAATAATGAAGGCACATTGTAATTAGGCGTATAAATTATTATGTGCTTCAGAGGACACGTTAAACTTTTGTTTGTTATCATTACAATCAGCCTTTTCAGTGGCTTTAGGATGGCACCACATCATCAATCCACAGTAGAGCAGCGTGGTGAAGTATGCCTCCCTTATTTTGAGTAAAGACCCCATACGCCATAATGCTAAAACTACGACGACATACCTGAACCTGTGCCTGAACCAAATAATTATAACCGTGAGAAATATGAAGTTTCGCAATAAGAATTGATTGTATCCTATGACGCTATATATGGTTACTTGTGTGCAATGCTGTTACGAGAGGTATTTTCAATGTTTTTAAATGGTTTCATTATTGAGAAGAATCGATGTAGTAATCGATTCACTTAGATTATTGTTCAGAATAAGAAACTGTTCTTGGTAAACTACTTCAATTTATCTGATAATTTATATTTGGCTTTCGTAAACGTGGTTATGATTTCATATATAGTTCTTCGAATTTGTCGCTCTTGTGGTTTCTTAACAGATTTTTATTTGATGACCTCAGTTTTACTGATCCTCTTTCTACATTTATCCAATTATTTGATATTATACTACTAAGGTATTTATAAGATTAGACTTACACTTGGATTCCAAAACTTGTAACATTTACTGTTGTATGTATATTGTATGTTTCAAAATTTATTGTAAGATTCAAATACGTATAACTAAATATCTTTGGCTTCATGTGACCTTTGAATATTATAATATACAATAGGCAGAAAAACCCATAAGAAACCGATACGTGTAAGATGTAATACTATAAAAAGTAGTAACACGCCCTCCAGAACAATAATAATCATTACATTTCAAAGCGTTTTTAACACACTTTTATTAGCTTGACCTGTATGTCTGTATGTAACGGAAACGTACACCAATTTCAAGACGACTGATCAACTTGAAAATTTTCAATAATTTCATAAATTCATTCTGATGTCCTGACTAGGATCATCAGGATAAAAAGAAAATCTCTAGATTATTTTGTAGGTTAAGTGTATACCATTTACAGAACGAGATAATAACAGACGCGTGTATTATTAGTTTTTTTTTTTTGTAAAAAGCGTCCAAACCAGGAAAACCCAACTGGCAAATGGTCATCGTTGTCTATGAGTATCAATAATACCAAAGGCTTTACTGGCATTATTACTGGCTCTGTAATACTGTGACCAAAACATGCGTACCCTATTATTTAACAAGTTCACCTATCAATGATTTTCATTTAGTAATTGAGAACAAAATCTCAGCATGTAACGTTATTGCATCATCTTTGACCAATTTTCCGTGCGTCTTGCTCATTTTGACCGTCTTGTTTACCGTTAATTTCGCTTGTTCAACGCGAACAATGTCTTCGTTTGAAGACCGGGTGACTTACTCAAAAGGATCATTTGAATTTGATTTATATTTTGAAGTTCATTGCATTTTGAACTCAATATCCTTTCAACTTCTTTCTGGGTCAAAACAAAGAGATGTGGTTAGTTGTTTTGGCACAAGAATCTACAAAATAATTGATGTAGAACAGTAAAAAATTAAATGCTCTGTTACTACTATTCTAAATAGTTAAAATAGAAGCCATACTATAAGAGCAAATTGAACTAATTGTTCTAATTGCACTTATTATCACACACGTCTAGTCCTCTCAACTTACATTAGCTTCCTACGTTGGCGCTAAATCTAATTTAGATTGAAAACAATTTTTGTTATTGCTCTTTATAGTTTAAATGTATGTCACATAGAAAAAACTATATCTTTTGGTATTTTGATATACGACCAAATTGAAAGTAACTAAAGTATAAAAAATAAAGAATAAAGTATGTACAAGTGAATAAAATCACAGTTACAGAGAGTGATTGTCTAGTTTGTTCAGAGTGATTCTGATGATAGTTTATTTAATACTACGAACCTTTTCTGCTTGTATTTCCCGTGGATACAAAGGATGAAGGATTCAATGGCATCAGATACCTTTTTTGAAGGTCTGTTTCACCGACTGGTATAAGGCCTGAATGATTTTGTTTGCACTGTTGGAGATCGATTTAAGCTTTTATACTGGTTTACTTCTGGACAAGTAACTCATTGCTGTACTGATATTTGTAATAGTTGCATGTGATGTTCACAAGCGCCTGTGATCGCCTACGAAGGTTACAAGGTTTGATTACTCATTAAGTTTCTATAAAAGGAAACCTGATAAATCTAAAAATAAATCTTCAGAACCATAAACAATAGTACTTAAGTCTAACGAACTATACGATCATAATAATGACAAAATCGACCAAAAAAACTGCCCAAACCGGCTTCTGTTGTGCCTTTAAACTGCTTAGGACTGTATGTAAATTAGGAGGTATGTATACCTCTAATCGCTCAAGAACACCATACTCATTGTAGTGTAAGATGCTTCATATGTGTTTCCAAACTAATTTCACTTTTTAGGTGAATTTGCTTAAAAAAAGAAACAGAGACTGAGAGAAAGGAGAGAGCCAAGTAAATAGGACAATATCGTACAACGAATAAAGCTGAATAATATAGGACAAGGTTCATCCTCACCAAATTTGTAAATTTGTGTTTTGTGTTTCAGCTTGCTGAAATGTTTTTGTAGTATATAACATGGACCGTTAAGGGAATATTAAGACAAATTACTGTAATTTCAATTTTCATCTGCCTAATAAAATTATCTAAATGAAAATAAACATAATCGATGTCAAGTCAATATTCCTTAAAAACTTAACGTGATCTTTTAATTTAATATAATGTGGGTGATTTGTGGCTCATACCCAAAATACATATGTTATTTATATCCTATGTATCAGTAGAATAAAGTTTGGAGGTTGTCTGGAAGTCAACCGCTTTAATGATAAGTCCACCAGTGTTCTGTACAAAATTGGTAACTGGAGATAAATAGACGGCTATTAGACAGCTAACTTATGTTAACTTTTATGCTTAATTCGGTTATTTGATAGACTTGTTCAAATCCGGCTCGAAGGACCAACCAAAATGACCAATTCAATCTCAACTATAGCTCTGTCCGCGGCTTTGACCTCAATTGTCGGTATAAAAAGTACCCTATATCTTATACCAGTCGATCTATCTGTGTTTTAATTTCATGTAAATCCGTTCAATAGTTTTTGCGTCAAGAGTTACAAATATCCATACAAACTATATCACATTTATACGAGTACATTAAAATTATTATAATTCTTGACAAAAAATAACTGACTTCAAAATTAGGAATAACTCAAAAACTACTCATCACATCTCGCTGAAATTTAAGTGGGACTACATAACAAGCACCAGCTTTTGATTAAAAAAAGAATCATGAAAATCGGTTCACCTAATTGAAAGTTCTGAGGTAACAAACATAAAAAATACAGTCGAATTGAGAACCTCCTCTTTTTTGAAGTCGGTTAAAAATATGAAATTACAGCTATATTATGTTTGTCCTGTAATCGACGGTTTAAAATTAATGTTTTGTTTTTTTAACTGTGACGTCAAAAGTATTGACTATATCATAATGTCGTCATGCCGCATACTGTCAAGTGTTTACATTCGTATCGTGTCGTGTGTTCTAAAGAACCAACTCATACGGCATCGAATTCTAAACAATCTTCAGTATTCTTGAGAATTACGGGACTGAATTGATTGTTTGGAGTTTGCGTCGAATGCCTTTGTAATTGATCGACAGTTAGATCGCTTCGGATGAAGGATACAGGGCCTTTGTGTGATGTACAACAAAGAAGCAAACATGATGATTTGGCTGCTTCATAACATTTCTACGAGTATATACTCGTACAACAAAGAACATACTACTAGAAGAAATTTCTTATCCTACTAAGATCCTACATGTGAAAGTTTGTCAGGAAGTTTGTAACTCTTTCACACAAAAATTACTAAACAGATTTTCATGAAAATTAGATCATATGTAGACCATGATCTAGATAAGATATAGGGTAGTTATATCCCGGAAAACGTAAGTAAATCCACGGGTAAAATGCTACTAAGGAATAAGTAGTGTATAATTTTATTGCATGAACAAAATACATACCTAAATAGAAACATATTTTTTATTGTATTTTTAATACCACTGTGTGATTATTTACTGGGTCTATTGTTATTTTTATTATTGCAATACAGTACAAATAAAGAATATTTGTATTGTATTTTCGTCTTGTTTCCCACTTACATCAAACAATGATACATGCTCTCCGTTCTCCAACTAACATACAAATTGTTGTAACCCTTGACAAAAATTGAATTGGGTTCTCAAGTTTTTTTCAACCTCAAAAAAGGTTACCGTGGACTACAATAAAACAATAAATTAATTGCAGTATCAGAATTAAAACAGCATTAAAAGTCTTCATCCAACATGTATAATACGACCTCCACCACGCATCGAAAACCACAAACGCAAGGTATGACGTCACAGCCTCACAGCATAGGAAACATCCGACGAGTAATCTTGACCTCAAACCCGCTATTGGGTATCTATCACGTATGCTGAACAAATAAATGATTAACTAATACATAGTTAATTGAGTAAATCAGTGATTGTCTAGTTGTCCAGTGATTCTAACGTCCCCCTGCTTGGGAGAACAGGGAACCTAGCTAATGTACAACGGCATGACAAAATTTTTGTGTAGTATTAATGTTAAAGATATGGTTTGACATTACAGAATTTTACAGAACACACACAGAATTAGTGTATTTACAGAATTACACACACATTACAGAATTAGTGTATTTTATCGTTTACGACGACTATTTTACGCCTACCTTAAATTTTTCACCAGCACCCAGGGCTGACTGGTAGAGAATGCCATTAGGCATTAAGTTTTTGCCCTTGTATACCCTAGTTTTAAGGTGTTGCAAAAATTAAATAAATAAATAAATAAATAAATAAATTTTGGCCGTATTGGGGCGGCTTAGAATACTAACACCAATCTCACGCCAGATGGGTGTCGTAAGAAGCGACTAAATCTGGCCCGCTGGTGGTAGGGCCCCTCGAAGGGATTATATTGGTAATATTGATTTTAATTCTTAATTAAACCGACCAAGTGCGTATCAGACCACGCGGAATGTAAAGTTCCGTGGCCTTCAGTTAATCGGACGGACGGACGGAGAGATGGACGTGGCGAAACTATAAGAGTTCCGTTTTGACAAAACCCAAAAAATTGCATTAAGTACAGAAAATACTTGCTTAAAAAGGAAAACATTGTGAGGAAATCTACAAAATTTTCCTTACAACGTCTTTCTTTATAATGTTCAAATGTAAGCAATCTTGAGGATCAGTAATCCATAGAATACTAATTACACCGTGTTTGAAAGACATAAAAGTCACGTATACACACTTGTTAGAAGTTAAGGACTGGCAAGCTGGCGATTCTCCGAAAACCTTCGACCTACTTAGTCCTAATTCTTATCTTTAAGAGTTGAAATTTTATACTGTAGTTCTGATCACAATGAATTTTTAACGTATGTTAAAAAAGAAGGAGGTATTAAATTCGACTGTATTTTTTTCTTCGTTACCTCAGAACTTTCGACTGGGTGAACCGATTTTGATGATTTTTTTTTAATCGAAAGCTGGTTCTTGTAATGTGTTCCCACTTAAAGAGTGAGATTTGACGAGTAGTTTTTGAGTTAGACCTAATTTTGAAGTTATTTTTTGTCAAGAATTATTGAGATAAGCATAACCGTTTGGCTTAAGACGAGGGAAAGAGTTAATACTGAAGAGTTAACAGCATAGTAACAATTTTTTTAGTTCCTAAATTGACACTATGTAATCTAAAATTTTACCAAAAAAAACCGACTTCAAATGAAGTACATCCTTTCCAATAAAAAAAGAATCATCGAAATCAGTTGTCGTGATATTATGTTATTTGTCCATTTGTCGCTACATATTTATTGTAAAGACTTATATGGTTTTCTCATGGATGCCATTATCATATCTCACTAAAATTCAAGTGGGACCACATGACAAGCACCAGCTCTCAGTTAAAAAAAATCATCCAAATCGATTTACCCTGTCGAAAGTTCTGAGGTAACAAACATAAAAAATACAGTCGAATTGAGAACCTCCTCCTTTTTTTGAAGTCGGTTAAAAACCGTATATTTCATTTTAAACTATTAACTTGTATATTAAGATAACTTTGGGAACAACTGGCATAGATGTATATGCCGCCATATTTTTATACTATACTCGTACAATCATGAATGTTTTAAATCCGCATATTTAATTAATGAATGCGGTTTTCTTATAAAGGTGAGGTACCGAGAATAACACGAACTCTGATATCACTCAGGGGTTATTTACCCTCAGCTACTTGGTCAATTAGTCACATTTTATTCTGATGAAAAAATTCTGGTTTAATCTCGTTTACGAAATCACTTTGTAGTATGTGGCTACCATCATACTTCCTAATAATATATTAAGAAAGAAAGAAAGAAATATTAATTCCATCGTAAACTAAGTATGGCATTACCTTTAAGGTTCTATGGTAAGATATATTAGACTAGCTGTTGCCCGCAGCTTCGCACGGGGAAATTATGCTTATCACACTCTTGGGCTTTTCACCCCCTTGGGGGTTGAATTTTTTTTAAAATAAAAGTAGCCTAAGTCACTCCTTGTTACATCAGCTATCTGCCAGTGAAAGTCCCGTCAAAATCGGTTCAGCCATTTCAGAGATTAGCCGGAACAAACAGACAAAAATTGTACAAAGTGTTGTTTGGTATAAGTACCGTGTATAAATCCAAATGCATTTAGTAAAAAGCGGTTATTTTAATATTACAAACAGACACTCCATTTTATTTATTTGTATAGATGTATAGATGTCTATATGGATATTTGTGTGGTAATGTCTTCAAAGCAAAACAACGTCTTCCACCACAACCCTTCATTACTTGTAGGAAATACAGATTTACAAGAAAAGCAACCGTTATAAATTGTCTTCGTCTTCGCACACCCAACTATGTATCTCGCACAACGTAACGTCCACAACTCAGTCATTTTTCCTTCCACTCCATTCGTCTTGGCAAACCGTCATTCAGCCTAGTTCTACAATCATACTTACTCATTACGTTCCCTTCCACGCACCTTACATTCTTTACATCTTACTTTAACTTAGAATTAGCAACCCCACATTCGGCCATCCTGCATGAGGCTGACCCTGAGGTCACAGAGTCTGAACACAATCCAGTATACAATACAACCTTTAACTTAACTAAATATCTTATAAGGGTACTTATTATCCCAGGAAATGCGAGAAAAGCCGTGTGTATTATTCTAAGGTGTGCCGGTTTCCTCACGATGTCTTCTTTTTGAATGTCCAAAAGTAACAATTCAATATCAATGATGTTTAAAAAACTATAGATACGTCACGCCCTTACAAATCAACCAAAAAATCTGTTCCGAAAAGAGCTACAACACACACACGTTTATCTTTTGTTTCACTACACCAATCACACTACAATAATACACGAGGGCATTTTAACGTTGTATGTCAAATCTCAAGCACTTCTGATAACAACAAAACTCGTCTTGTAATAACAGAGCGACTACGAGTAGACAGAGGTCAATTGACCATTCTTACGATCTTCATCTTTGTCGAACTAGTGACATATCTACCTCTTTCTTACTTATAATATCATTGTTCAATATCCCGCCTGCAGTCGCAGAAAAGAAAGTATAAAAAATCCCCCGTCAAGCCAAAGCCGTGAAGTCACGTGCTAAATTAATTGACGCGTACAAAACTGATTGGATTACATTTGCAAATCTAGTTAGCGGTTTTTAAGTGTGTCAGGGTGGCGTGTGGTCTACTTGACGTTTTTTCTGCTAATGCTTTTCCGTGTTTGAAATTAAAAACAGTAACTCTAAGTGAATGTTGTGTTACTTTAAATGGAATTTTGGTAAATAGAAAACTAGGCTGTAAAAGTTTACTAGAGTGCGTTTGACAAAAAGCTTTGTCACGTATTGGGGCAGCTTAGGAACCCCAATCCCACGCTGGTTGTCGTAAGAGGCGACTAAATTTAACCCACTAGTGGTAGAGCCCTCTGAGGGATTATATTGGTAATATTGTTTTTAATTGTTAATTAATACCATTATTACTATTATTGTTTCTCCATGGGGTTCGCCTGGATAGCTACCACCCTTGAGCATGAGTCAGCCGCCAAACGACTCGTCGTGTTCTGGCTGGGGGCTTGAGAGCCAGTTCTTTCTTTCTTTTTCTTCTCTCTTTCTTGGCCGGCAACGCATCAGTGATGCCTTTGTGTTGCTGGTGTCCATGGGCGACGATAGCCACTTACCATCAAGTTGATCTTCAGCTCGTTTGCCGGCTATTTCCATTACAAAAGTTTTCACTTCGCTATTATGTTAGTTGCATTGAAGTACTCACCTAATATGAGGTGATTATAATTTCAAAAAACATAACCCAATAACTAGAGAGATAATAATAACGTGACAACTTCACGTTCATCACAGGTAATAACAATATTATGTATAACGAGATAATATTATAACTTATGTAATTTAGAAACACTTACAACAACTCAATATCGAAGTGCAAACGTACTTTTGTGAAATGCACTGTATCGGGGTTAAACATGGTTAATTTCGTACGAGTAGTCACCGTATTTATTTTATTTTATAATGACGTCACATGTCTGCTCAGCAGGGAGTCAAACCTAATACATCGCTTCTTCTACAACTTTGCTTTTCACCTTTAGTTTCTCCATAATATCATCTTAATGATATATGAGAAATTGTAACACCATTTTTGGATACAAATTAAATACATATCGACTCAGCAAATTTCGATATTACTATACAAGCAAATGGATGATGAATAACTATAATTATGATGACACTATATATTGAAATACTCGATAATAATATAAATTATGCCACGATTGCTAAATGTCTATCGACCTAAAACTGGGTCTAGGTAATACGTTTCTTGACGTAGGATTTTTTGAAGTTATACTTCTTTAGGCGCGTTATGAAATATGTAATGGGAAAAAATAATTAAGAGAGTGATAAGATTTTGCAAAGTACATATAAACCAAATTATTGCAAAGTACATATAAACTGATTTAGTTTTTTGTTTTACTTAACACTAGCGCTCTCTGCTGGCTTTACCCGCGTTCGCCGAGATAATAAATCCTACTCCTACCTATATCTTATTCCAGATACATTCAGTAGTATTTGCGTAAGAGATTCGAGTTACAAACATCCATAAAAACTTTCACATTTATAGTATTAGTTAAGGGATTAGTAGGGGCAGGATATTACTTTATATTAATGCAATCATGTCGAATGTCCAAAATCGGGTCAAGTAGTTACTTGAAAAGGTGACTTTCACAAGAGAGTGGTAAGTTATCAGCTATCAGCGCTGTATTTTAGGTTATCAGGTGGCACAATTCGCTTATCGATATTACGTATTAACAAACGTTAAAAATTGTGTATTAGAAATTAATCATTTATTTCAAAGTACCTATTATAAATTATAGGGCGAAAATGGCTTCTGTTAAACTTCTTAAAAATGTGTGTTTTAACCGAATTAAAAAAGGAAAAGGTTTTTAATATTTTTTTGTTAATAACTACTCGTCACTTTAAAACTTCTTGAGACATTTATTAAATTATTTTTTACTACTTATATTATTATTAAAATTTTCATTTTAAAGGTTATACCTACTTTTAGATTAGTTTCTTTATCTAAATTCAGATCTGATGATTCATAAGGAATTGAGGAAATTCCACAAATATAAAAGGTATAAAAATAAGATGACGATTTTTATAAGTTTGTTTAGCGTTAATTTTAGTGGTCTTTATCGAACACCATTTCGTTAAAGTCGGTGTTCAAATGTCGAACCGACTTTTATACGAAAATTCCCTCGGGGATAGGTAATTTGAAGTATTTTTAATTAACTTATAATTTGGCAAAGTATTTACTTTTACATTACTATGGCAATCGTCGTAGCAGTGATAGCCTAGTGGTTAGAACGTTGGTCTCCCGAACGCGGGGGCCCGGGTTCAAATCCTGGCACGCACCTCTAATTTTCAAATATTATGTGCGTATTACAATTTAATTATCACTTGCTTCAGTGAAGGAAAACATCGTGAGGAAACCTGCACACCGGAGAGTTCTCCATAATGTTCTCAAAGGTGTGTGAAGTCTACCAATCCGCACTTGGCCAGCGTGGTGGACTATGGCCTATACCCCTCACATTGTGAGAGGAGACCCCGAGCCCAGCAGTGGGACAATTATGGGTTGTTGCTTTTTTTTTACTTTTACATTACTATGGCAATCGTTGCTACATTTTCAGCTATTGTTACGTGTGGTCACCACCTGAATCACATTTACTTATGTTATATAAAGTCTTTTCAGAAAACATTTAATTACAATACAACAAACATTAAACCATCTATCAAACAGCAACCATTTTAATCGCAACTCGGGTCTGAACCTGGGAATTCGCTAATCGATTCCGCAAGGCAGGGTAATTGCACGTTTAATTACCTCTGAGGACATAGAAATACGTCGACAGGATAAATAGGGATTCTATAAATAATTGAGTGACTTCTAACCAGTTTCTTGGTTTTTGTGTCTGGTGTAAGTTGTATGTGTTGATGTTTTTGTGTATGGAAATAGCTGGCAAATGAGCTGACGATCCACCTGATGGTAAAGCTACCGTCGCCCATGGACATCAGCAACATAAAATGCTTCACTGAAGCGTTGTCAGCCATGAAAGAGAGAAGAAAAAGAAAGAAAGAACTGGCTCTCAAGCCCAGGCAAGTGCTAGGCTCAAGTTTCCTATAACAATGTTACTTATTGGTAGTATTGGTACAGGCAATGATGGCCAAGTGTTTGGTTGAGAACGTTATGGGAAAACTGTTTAGTACGCAGGTTTCCCCGCGATGTTTTCATTTCCATTAAAATGTTTGCCCCTACCGGGACTTAGATCCTGGGAACCTCGTTTTGTAGATAAAAGTAATATCTAGAGCTGGTCATACACGATCAAGTGTACTTGTCAAGTTTGCAGTTTGACTTGATGCGGCATCCAGTTGAAAGAGATAGCTATATAGCCAGATAGCTATACCGTGGCCATACACCGTCAAGTATGCTGGATGCCGCGTCATATAGCGGACTTGACAAGTATAGTACTTGATCGTGTATGGTCAAAATTAGTCACTACATACTGATTTATGTTGTATGTAAAAATATGTGATTTACAATCATAGTTTTACCACAGAAAAAATAATAGTATTTATAATAAGTACAGAAGGCGAACTCCGCAAAATCATGTAAATAAATAACGAAAAGTGTAATTCAGGTCGCACAGCGCTAATCAACAACGCGTAATGAGTTGCCTTCCTTTCTAACACTATCGCTTATCCTCTAGGGTAATGTCAGGGTTGTCTTTTTTGAAAGAATAAAATTAATCTGAAAGCTTAGTAACAATATGTCATATATATATTTAATATGTATCATAGATTACGAACGTATGACAGCCATTTTGAATTTTCTGAATTAGCCAGACATGTCGAACGCGGCATGTACTTGTAACGTCATAGCTAAAATGCGGAGTGCGCCAGGGCTGCCATAACTAAAAAGTTTCACCATCCCAACCAGAACGTAGAAACAATGATCACCATCGCAAATTACATATTAATTTCTACCGTATCATGGTTAACAATCATTTCTTCATCATTAAACAATGGCGGAGGCCAATGAGATCACTTGTACGTAATCCATCATTTAATATTTCGATACGTCAATCATTTCGTCTCTGTAGGCACCGCCCATTTTACAGGGACGCATTGCACGTCTTTGTAGACTTGGTATTAGAAGATTTCTTGGTAGGCGTTTGGCTTTGGATTTGATATCTATTGTTACTTCAGGATAGTTTATAGAACTAGGCAGACTATCTTTGATGAAACAAAAAGCCAATGTTTTCAGTTGACAAAAAAGAAACAGTTTAAAACTTTAACTACACTACCTACATAAAATCACACCATATTTAAAATATGGTGATTGATAATGCTACTTATTTGATAACAGGCACCTCTAATTGACTTAGAAGCTTGATTTTTCCAGATCAAAGGGATTATATACCTCTAACTTCACGCGTCCCTGAAAAATAAGGGTTGACAGACAGACAGACGGACAACAAAGCAAAAGTCCCTTTATTTCCTACAGACAGACAGAGGGATAAAAAAGTAACGGTTCCTTTTTTTCCTTCTAACTGAACCTTAAAAATTTCCTTGCCTGACAACGAAACTGATTATCATACCCAATGCCAAAACGCTTTGCGCTAGCCCGTTCCATCTATTTTTCGAGCAATACATCAATCTGATAGAACCGATACAAGAACTCTTTCGCTGGCAATCTGATATTAATATCGGTGAGGGTAAAGGTTGGATCGTTAGCGCGAGATAAACATTATTTACGGCCGCTACGTGGGTATGCAGATGGGTTGTGACAACCATTGTTATTAGTGATGTAAGTAGAAGTAACAGGCAAAAAGTCTGTAATTGATATTTAAATTGGTTTGCATATAGAAACATATTAATATTATAAATGTATAAGTTTGTTTGGTGATGGAAAACATCGTGAGGAAACCTGTACACCGGAGAGTTCTCCATAAAGTTCTCAAAGGTGTGTGAAGTCTACCAATCCGCACTTGGCCAGCGTGGCAGACTATGGCCTGTACCCCTCACATTGTGAGAGGAGACCCCGAGCCCAGCAGTGGGACAATTATGGGTTGTTGCTTGCTTGCTTTTTATAAGTTTGTGAGGAAGTATGGATGTGTGCTACTCTTTCACGTAAAATCTACAGAACCGTTTTTCATGAAATGGAATAAGATATAGGGTACTTATTATCCTGGAAAATGCGGGCAAAGCCACGGGTAGAGTGCTAATAAATATAATAAACTCATTTCAAACACAAACTCAAATCAATTATTTTCACTAATAATTCTTAACAAAAAATAATCTACTTCAAATTAGGAATAACTCAAAAGCTACTCGTCAAATCTCGCTCAAATTCAAGTAGACTTACAATGACAAGCACCAACTTATTAAAAAAAGAATCATCAAAATCGGTTCACCCAGTCGAAAGTTCTGAGGTAACAAACATAAAAAAATATAGTCGCATTGAGAACCACCTTTTTTGAAGTCGGTTAAAAACTAAAACTCTTGTGAACATCAAATACTTATTATTACCATGGTTTGGAAATGTGCCGTAATAAAGAGGATAAGAAACAAAATAAACTTCTCAGCGCGTTAAGAATTCTGGAAATGGGCTGGGAATTTGACATCTAGTTAAGTTACGAAGGTTTACATATACATATATCATATCTCATATTAGTACTTGCTTACTTCCGAGGAAATTTTTATCAAATCCGATAAGAATTTCACGACCTTGTCATACATCGTTTTTGGTTTTATCTCTGTACCTACATATTTTTAGCATTGATAACAATACCAGGAATTGAATCAGTTATAGATAACAGTGTTCATGGAAAAATAATCTTCTATTTAACGTAGATATTGTATTTATTTGCTCTGTGCATTTTAAAGTTTATGTCATAAAATATTTTGCTTTAAAAAACAAAATCAAAATAAAACACACACTCATTCATAAGGATTTTACCTGTGTCGCGGGTGGCATGGACTACACATATAACACATTGACTTTCCGATTGATATTTGACTTTCCGATTGACATTTGACTTTCCGATTGACCATCGTGGAGTCAACTTACCCTGAAGATGCTCCGTTTTGGGGCGAAACACGTGTTGGTGCTGGTATGTATGTTGGTATATACTTTCAATTATTGTAGTGCAGATTTCCGTTGTAAGGAGGGAAGTGCCGTGTATGTTTTAAAGTATATACAATCATACATGTTAACCGCGGATTGTTGCAAAGTAGACTAATACTAACTTAATATAACACATCACAATAACACCCTGCACCCGAGTACAAATATTTATCTGCCACATAAATATCTGCCCCGACCGGGAATCGAAACCGGGACCCCTCGCTTCGCAGGCATTGTCGCTACCAACTAGGCTACAAGGTCGTCAAATATATAAAATCTAACTGCCTTACCTACCTATCTTACCTATTAATTACTAATTAGTTTCTGTATGTTAACTTACAATATCATAATGGAAGTTTGTTGATTCAAAACCGCTTGAAAACCGGTTTCATTGCAAGTATTCGTTTTGTTTATACTTAATAACTGAATTTTAAATGTCAAGTCCTTTATAACCGTGACCTTAAGTTTTTAAGCGTTGTACTTCATTCAACTTTCTCTCTTTTTATTGATACAAAGAAAATGAGACGCCGTTAGTTTTATGCTGATGTGGGCTTATGGGCTATAAATGACTCATAATTAGTATACACGACTGGGTTTTGTATTTAGTCACCACTCCTTCCGTTCATCCACCAGCCTTTAGAAGTCCACTGCTGGACATAGGCCTCCCCTAACAAGCGCCATTCTGGCCGGTCCTGAGCCTTTTGAATCCAGCGGATAACCGCTGTCTTCAGGTCGTCAGTCCACCTGGTCGGGAGGCGTCCTATGCTCTATTTTCCGAGGCGTGGTCTCCATTCGTGGATATTTCTTCCCCAACGGTTATTGGCTATTTGAACTATTTGTCAGATAGCCAGTCTGTCGGCCAGCCCATTGCCACTCCACCACTAAAAGACCAAAAAGGAAAGAAAGAAAAAACAAGAAAAAGAGGGAGACAGAGAAAAACGTTTATTTCACAAAGACAAGATTTTCAGTGACTTATTGTGGATGTTAATATTGATTGACGCGAGATGTTTTTTATTTAATGACAATCCTATTTACACCACAACTACTTAACCGATTTGGCTGAAATTTGGAACGGAGATAGCACCCTGGATTAATACAAAAATTACTTTTTATCCCGGAAAATTCAGGGTTCCCACGAGATTTGTAAAAAATCGATATCCAGGCGCCGAAACCACGGGCATATAAATCTGAATTAATTAATTAAAAATTTATTTTTGAAACCACTCTACCGCGGTTGAAGTCACAGACAAAATCTAGTATGACATAAGTCAGAAAAATGAGTAGTTTTTATGTATATGTGTATGATTGCGTGTAAAACACGAAAGTAGCATAGTTTTTCTGATTTAACAAACTGAAGGCGGTGAGTTATCTACATTTATTATTATATCATTCACCAGCACGTTGTGTGAATTACCCCGCATATGTAAGAAAATAAATGAATAAAGTAATAAGTAAATGAAAATATTTTAAAAGCAAATTTGACATAAGTTTGTTAATGCCCGAGTAAACAGTTAGTTGTTTGAACAGAGATCTGAAAGATCCGCCTTATGTTAAGTACGGAGTTAAATTTAAACATATGTAAATAATTTTTATTATATTTTTTTGACGCGAAGTGTTGGTAATACTTTGAAGCACAATTTGTATTAATTTGTAGCTGAATCTTATCCAATATTACATAATCTGAAGTAAATTTTTATATTAGCATATTTAAATTGTATCAAATGAAGTGTCAAGAAGAAGGTGTCCTATTTATGCGTTGCCTAGGTATTGTTGTGTTATTCAATAATTTTATTTTATTTTAATAACCATGAATATGTGGATGGTTAGAATTGGGTTTAATATTCTTACAGTATACCTAAAATACTCTTTAAGTACTTCTGTTAGCGTTTCGTTGAAGTCTTTTCTAAGCAAAGTCAAAAAATATTCTAAGATCCGAGTTTATTTGATAAAGATCTCGGCTCAATAGCGCGATTTCAAAAGTGACATTTGTATCACAAATATTAAGATCGGCTTATGAATAATTTAGATTCCTGTGCCATGGAAGCCCTTTATCTACAGATTCTCTAACATGGCTGCTTTTATCTCCTCTCTGATAATATTTACCTTCCCCGAATTCACACTTAACACATTGCTCATAATGTGTGATTTACAAACAAACGATTAATAATGATTACAGACTGGCGGTGCTTTTGATGATTTCATTATTCATTAAAGTCAATTATTATGGAATTCTTAAGACTAACCGTTGGATGGATAGGGGCTATTTTGGTGGTATATATAATATAATACTTCGGAAATCATGTTTACATAGTAGATTTAGGTGTATTGGTGCATCTTAGAATACAGCTCCAATCCCACGACGGATGGGTGTCGTAGCTGGCGACTAAATCCAGCTCACTATTAGTAAGGCCCCTTGGAACAGTTATATTGTTATCCTTATGTTTATTTTAATAGTTCATTAATATCTTAATTACTATTGATATTCCTTCATAGGATTCGCCTGGATAGCTACCACCGTCGAGCATAAGTCAGCCGCCAAACGACTCGTCGTGCTCCGGCTGGGGGAATGCCAGTTCTTTTTCTTTTACTTCTTCATTTCTTGGCCGGCATCGCATCAGTGATGCCTTTGGTGTTGCTGATGTCCATGGCCGACGATAGCCACTTACCATCAGGTGGATCGTCAGCTTGTTTGCCGGCTATTTCCATAAAAAAAGGTTTGAAATGTGTAAATTAATTATGACTACCTACTAGCGGCATGCCTAGGCCGTCAGAACAAGTCAAGCTCAAATGTGTCTTAGAACCCAGGATCTCGGGATCTTTGGCCCGACCATACAGGACACTCCATTCCATACGTATAATATTTACCAACAAACAATATGATTGTTAACAGCTGCAGAGTGATGATAGTAAAACAATGATAATAAGCTAGGCTTTTCGGCTTGTACCGCACTGGTAGGTAGTACTACTTAACCGAAATTAGATTTTCACATCACAGCAAACATGATTCCTTTTAACCTAGAGAAAGCCTGAAACAACAATACTGTATTGAAAGTACACTCCATGTACGGTGTTGCTTTTTGTTGCTGCTTTTAAAAACACGTCTACTTTTACATTTGAAAGTCACATTCAATTGAGGCGGTGACATGAGTTTAGTTTTTTCACATGCTATTACTTGACCTGTTATGTACATTTATTGTATTTACATGTACGTGTTACATGTCATTATGTACATATTACCTACAAGTAATTATGTACACTATGTTCGTGAAAAGACCAAGAAGTTTATACCAAGGGGTATCAGAACTAAGGATAAAATAGAAGACTTACTGTGTGTCTTAGAAGTTCTATCTAAAAGCATTAGATGGCGCTAAAAATGTACTGTGAATCACGCTGTTGAGATTCTTTGTAAAATATATAAGTAATCGGCCCAGTGAGAATGGGAAAGTTTACTGCACAAAAGTATTTTACTTTAACAGTTTAGGTAGTCTCTTATCAAAAAAATTTTAAGTTCTAAAGTCTAAAGGTCGTAGCTCATCTAAACGACACCGCTCCCACCCAACCAAAGTATGAGAATTCAAATATAAACTTTAAATCGTGCTCTGTAGATGCAACTATTGAGTGGCAAGGTTGCGGTAAGCTTGCTTCCCGCGCGCGGGCTGCTAATTTTTGTTATTACTGTAAAGTGCACCTAAAGGGCACGATTTTAAGTCTATTTTGAATTCTCATACTTTGGTTGGGTGGGAGCGGTGTCGTGTAGATGAGCTACGACCTTAAACCCTGCTGTATTGTAAAGTAAAAAGTTCAGTCCTAAAGCGTTAGATGGCGCTGACGGCAATATTTCAAATATTTGTAAGCTATGCCTCTATTTTATAACTAAATAAAGTACTCTGTGTTTATCACATTCGCTGCGTTACGGCAATTATTTTGCCGTATTATTAAAAGCTACAATATTGAAATGATCACTGTCTCTTTTCTACACGTAAAGGAACATAGATCACCCCTAACCGCGCGCAAACAAGGACAACAAGTGAATTGTCAAATACGGCAAAATAGTTGCCGTGCCGCAGCGAATGTGTTACATATATAGGGACATTTTAAATGACCAAGCTTCGAAGAGATGCCTGAAAAAGTATCGTGTCATTCGATAAACAATTATATGTTCGTTTGGTAGGCAGGGAGGGACACATTACTCCAACCAAAAGCTGAATATTTCCATGTATCAAAAAATAGTCGAATATGACGAAACTGTAAGAATTCCGTTTTGACTACGGAACGTCAAAGTTTGTTAAAATAAAACATGGTCAAGCTAACTTTTTGGTTAAAAACAACCGCTAAAGGTTAATGGTAAGGTCTGTTTAACTTCACTCTGACCGATTAGAGATGGTTACTAAACGACGTCACGGTAAATAATTTAAGTAAGGAAATCACTTTTTTATTTTAATACGTTAAATATTTTTCGTCTAATGACTTAATAGCAGTTTGGATTTGTCTTGGTGATTAGAGTGAGGTCATGGTTCCAGGTTTGAGGTTTGAAAGCGAAGTGAGGTTATCATAGGTCATTGTAAGCCGAAATTGATATAATTTTGAAGTCTTTTCATTCCAATGGCTACTAAAATATTTTTAATTTGTGATCTCATCATAGATTACGATATGTTTTTAGCTCTTATTCGATTGGAGATTTATTTTGATATTAAGTTGTAACATAAAATATAAATATGTCAAATGATGGCTTGACATTCACAACAGCGAGACAAAAATTAGATTACTAGGTGCAATAAATCTTTATTTATTATCATAATATCCTTTGGGAAGAGTCATGGAGGATAAATGTAAAAGAGATATGTGTCTGTTGTGGAAGAATCCGTCAAACTACGTTAAATTGGTGGTGCCATAGTAGCAACAGGGTAAAGGACTACGTAAATAGTTGAGGTTTGGTATTCAGGACTGTCAGTGTTTACCTCGGCATTCACCAGTCCGACATCAACTGCTACATTCATATAATACGCCTTCACCTACGCTAGAGCCATTATGGAGGGTTCTGTACTGTTATTAATTGCTTAACGCTGGACACTTTTAATCCGAATTCAAATGGAGAAGGTATTCAATTCGACTGTATTTTTGACGTGATAACGTCTATTAAAACGGAACGCCGGGTGCACGCACGAAAAATCATGACTCATCTGTCGCGTTCCGCGAGCGAGCGAACAATGGAGAAAGCGCCATCTTTGAACAAAACTATGTACACAATTAAGTCAGAAAGGAACTTGCTGAAAAAATAGTTTAGTTCAGGAGTTCTAGATGACGTTGTAGTATAAAGATATAAGTTTCTAATTATAAGTTAATTTCCAGAGATAATATTATATTCGTGCACTACTTCATCAATGTTTTATCATGACGTTGTCACGTTAAACTACCGTCCGTAAACCGACTTTATCCCTAATTTTGAAGTTGGTTATTTTTTGTCAATAATTATAACTTTCCCCCTACATGAGACTGTTATCCTTTACATCTATCCTCCACAGGGAGAAGGCAGAAAATAAAGAGCAAAGCGCTCAACTGAAAAGTAATACATACAATCCTACTACCCTATTTTGTTTATTTAAATTTAAATGTGATTTGTGAGGATTGTAGATGTTTGTTCCTCTTTCACGCCAAAACTCTTGAATAAATTTTCATCTATACTATAATAAAACTCAAAATGTATGTTTGTCTGTCCGGGCATCACATAAAAAAAATCCCCTTCAACGGATTTCGATGAAAATTGGTAAATTTCTTACTGATACCCTGAGTCATATTTTAAACAACTTTTCATCTCGGAAATCTAAAAGGTTTCCCGGGAAAACAGGATAAAAGTTTGAATAAGTTAAAACATAATTTCCGTATGCAAAGCTGCGGGCAACAGCTAGTATATAATAATTTAACACATAGCAATAACATAATTTATTCTGGAATTATTAGGGGTAGTTATGGGGCATATGGGGTAATTATTATTCCGAGGAAAATGCGGGCAAAGTCGAGTGCAGAGGGCTAGTAACATCATACAAATCAGTGCTTTTTAAAGTTTAATCATACACCGTAACACTCAATTATATCAACTAAACAATACAACATTGAAATGAATAATTAACCACTTTTCAATGATTTACAGAATCGGATTTTCTCATGAAGATAGCAAATAATTTGCACGTGTTTTGAGATATACAAACGAATTCTCATTGTTTCTATGTGGTTACGACAGCTACGATTCATGTATTTTGTGACTTACAATGAAATTAGTATCGCACGAAAATTTTAATTTTTAACCAACTTTGAAAAGGAGGAGGTATTCAATTCGAGTGTATTTTTTATGTTTGTTACCTCAGAACTTTCGACTGGGTGAACCGATTTTGGTGATTCTTTTTTTAATCAAAAGTTGGTGCTTGTCATGTAGTTTCACTTAAATTTAAGCGAGATCAAACGAGTAGTTTTGAGTTATTCTTAATTTTATTTTATTTTAGTTTTAGTTGGTTATTTTTCTGTCAAGAATTTTTTTGTATGGAAATAGCTGACAAACGAATTAACGACAAATCATCGGCAACCTAAGACAGATATACTATCTACAGAACCACTCTGCGGTCTTTGTTTTATATGCTTATTTTCCTTTGCATCAATAAATATATTTGTTACACAGTATGCTTAGAAAATCAGCACTTACGAATATAGCAATGCTGCCTACAGCAAAGTGCAAGCTTATATGAAACGCACTAACGAACCCACTCGGATTACATAGACGAGTACTTCTATGAAGTAACAGGGGTAGAATTTTTAAGAGCAAACCATAAAACTTCAGACATACTTTTCATTCTTATAGTTTTATTACTTTAGATTTAATAAATTACCATCAATCATAATCAAATTTTTTATACAAATAAAAATTAACCAAATCTATTCACGCGTCCAGCCACACGAGGTAGGAAACAAGAAACCACTACCGTGTATTGTTTGTAAAAAACGTAATAAAAACGCAATAAAAACGTTGCAAAAACGTAACAAAAACGCATTTCTGTACAGATCATCACCTCACATACTGATTGTAAAGTCGTGAGCAATTGTCGGCTCGTGTGTTAATGACTACGTAAACTATGAACCCGGGAACTTATATATTTTATATTTTTTTATTTTAATAATTGTTTAATAAAAAATAAAAAATAAAGAATGTATTTACATAATTTATTTAAACTACTAAGTACTAATAAAATTAAACAATATAAAACACAATCCATTTTTATTGCTATGTTGGATTTACCAGAATGATTGTTTTATCAAAGTACCTATGTGCCAGTTCTATTCACAAGTGGATTCGATCAAGAGATTAAGAGTAGAAAGATGCCTGAAAAAAAATATTACAAAATGTATCAACAAACAATAGCCTCTTTGGCTTACGTGCAACTTATATTCATTACTAAAAGCTACGCAAAGCTAAATATCGTCCCCGTAGAGCGAAAAGTCATTAAGTGCAAAAAACGTGTTTTGAGATATTGAGGGTTAAAGTTTTGAAATATATAAATCGCCATAACTTTAATATGTCATAACATGTCTCTATGTTTTTAGTTTTATTTTGAAGGAACTTTAATCAAATTAATATTATACTACCTGTAACAAGTGAAAATCGAGTAGTTAATGAGAAAATATAAAATACCATAAAAAACGCAAATTAATTATTTGTTCTCAATAGAATGTCTGAGTTAGTTAGGAGTTAGTTAATTTTCGCCCTTAGTTAGTGATCTTTCACTCTGTTCTAAATTATTTTTAAGAAAACCACCTCTAGTTATGTAAATTGGAACTTAGTGCTAGACATACGAAATGTGCATTGTAAATAATACCTAGTATCTTTAGATTCGAAATTTGGGTGGTAAGATTTGTTTTGATAATAATAAATTTAATATATGTAATAAATATATAATAAATACATAACTTTTAATGTAACCAAGTGTAACCATTGCTTTAAGATAACTTAAGCATTAAAAATAAACGACACAAAAAAGCAAACAATCGAAGCGACAAAAACAAAGTTTAGTACCTGCTACCCAAATAATAGGCACCATACTTAATAATTACTTTCTATAACAGATCTCGTGAAGTCGTCAAATGAGCAGATTCCTATAAAATAATATTATTAGATATTTATCTGTATTCTTAAATAATGTAGGTATATAATTTTCACCTGCAGAAGACAACATCAAAATACTAAACTAAAATATAAAGTATCCATCCATCCATCAGCCCTTGGAGGTCCACTGCTGGACATAGGCCTCCCCTAACTTGCGCCACTCTGACCGGTCCCCAACGGTTATCGGTCCTTCGCACTATGTGGCCAGCCCATTGCCACTTCAGCCGGCTAATTCTTTGAGCTATGTCGGTTACCCTTGTTCGTCTACGGATCTCCTCATTTCTGATGCGATCACGTAGAGAAATACCGAGCATAACTTGTGGATTAGGCCAAAATATTAAAGCACCACGTCTCGGATTCGTATGTCATCACTGGCAACACACATTGCTCGAACATCTTCGACTTCAGGCACTGAGGTAGTGTTTTGGACGACAAGATATGACGCAGTTTCCCGAACGCAGCCCATCCGAGTTGGTTTCTACGAGTGCTTCTTTCTCGAAGTTAGACTTACCCATCTGGATCACTTGACCCAGGTAATTGTATTCGTCTTCAACTTCGACAGCAGCGCCGTCACAACAACCGGTACGGGCGTGACATGGACATTCGACATGATTTTCGTCTTGTCCATGTTCATCTTAAGACCCATCCGTTGTGAGGCGCTGTTCAAGTCCCCAAGCATTGTACTAAGTTCTTCCAGGGAACCCGCCAGGATGACTATATGTCGGCATATCGCAGGTGTGTGATGTATTCGCCGTTTATGTTAATGCGACGTCGTTTCCACTCCATCAGCTTGAACACGTCTTCCAACGCAGCGGTACACAGTTTTGGGGATATGACATCCTCTTGTCTGACACCTCTCTGCAATTGGATGGTGTTCGTTGCTGTGTCGTGTACTCTGACGGACATGGTGGCAGATGAGTACAAACATTTGAACACCTCGATATACCGATAGTCGATCCGGCACCGCTGGAGAGAATTTAGTACCGCCCAGGTCTCGATAGAATCAAAGGCTTTCTCATAGTCCTCATAGGCAACACATAACGGCAAGTTATACTCCTCGGTCTTTTGTATAATCTGCCGCAGTTTGTGTATATGGTCTATGGTGCTGTAGCCTTTTCGGAATCTTGCTTGTTCGGGAGGCTGTCAAGCGTGGAAATCGTCAAGCCTGTGTGCTTTATCGCCCTTCTTGAAGAACAGCGTCACCACACTTCTGCTCCACGCTTCCGGGGTAGTTCCAGTGTTGATGACGGAATCGAACAGTTTTTGGAGCGCCACTAGAAGGGGTTTCCCTCCAGCTCTCAGAAGCTCGGTTGTGATTCCGTCATCTCCCGGTGCTTTGTTGTTTTTAAGATGTTTGAGAGCCTCTCTAATCTCATACAGGCTGACGTCCGGGATATCTTCGGTGTAGTGTCGGGTCAGTTTAGCTCGCTTGTCGCTCTCCTCGCGAGGAGGTGGAGCTTGAGAGGAGGCATACAACCGTCCATCCATAGTATCTCTCAGTCTCCCTCAAAACTTCGGGTTTCGACGAAACCATGGTGCTGGACTCGGTCTTCAACCTCGTAAGCTGACTTTGCCCAATAGACAGATCCCTGGCGAACACTTTTGAGCCCTGGTTTCGCTCAATAGTGCTTTTTACACGATTTGCGTTGTGTTTTTAACCGACTTCAAAAAAAGGAGGAGGTTCTCAATTCGACTGTTTTTTTATGTTTGTTACCTCAGAACTTTGGACTGGGTAAACCGATTTGGATGATTTTTGTTTTAATCGAAAGCTGGTGCTTGTCGTGTGGTTCCACATAAATTTAAATGAGATCTGACAATGGCATCCATGTCGAAATCATATAAGTCTTAAACTTGCTATAATATATCAATATCGGGCCTACCGATTTCGATGATTCTTTTTTTAATTGAAAGCTGGTGCTTGTCGTGTAGTCCCACATAAATTTGAGCGAGATCTGACAATGGTATCTATGTCAAAAGTATAATGTACTTCATTTGAAGTTGGTTATTTTTTTGTTAAAATGTTAGATTATCGCAAATCGCGTCGCCTGCACTTGGAGATCTGTTCATTGAGCCATCGGTATTCCCTCATAGAGGTTGGAGTCTGCACACATAGTTCTCGTCGATCCCTCATAAGACCAAGAGATAACTATAAAGTATGATTCCAAAAAACACTTACCTCTACAATAGCTTTTTCGTTTTGATTTAATAAATCAATAATAAACTTTGCACGACTCATTTTTACAAAGTGCACAAAATAATACTCAAAAACGCAAGTGGTCAGTGCCGAGAATTAAAGTCACCACGTGCCGCGCTCGTCTCTCTAGCCGCGACAAAATCACTAACTCGCAAGCGATATGTACCTAAATGTAAGGATGCTCGTCGAAGGTACAAAAATAATAACTAAAACATTTTAAGTATTATTCACAATAGGTCTTTTAATCCATTTTTATTAGAGAAGAAATCATTATGTTGAAATAATGATTTTTCACTTTGGTAGTATTTTACAAAATCATTTAACAGTAAGGAGTGAGAAGTCACTATTTGGAGTTAGTTGATTTTCGCTTCCGGGTATTTTAGCAAAGTGCTGAATTTAATAACTCACTAAATCATTTTAGTGATTATAGTCTACCTAAAAGCCTACGTATGCATTGAAAATTTAATAGAAAAAGTAATTAAATCGTTTTAGTTCCGACCTACGTAAAGTTTCGATAAGTATAAAATAATTAAGAAAATTTAGTTATTTCTCTCATTTTGCTGTGGTATCCAAAGCATACATTTACTTAATTTTCACATTTCGTAAATCGGAAACGAACGCACATATAACAAAGATGGTTAGACAGATATTTAGAGAAAAAAAATGTGGTTTTAGTGACATCGATAACTCATTTTGGCCATTTTTCGACTTAGTGACTTTTCGAACTACGGGGACGACGGTTAGTGTATGTTAACCCTTTAATGTATGTCAGTCAATCATGATTAAAATGACGTCTTTGTTGATTGAAGAACGACGTGCATAACAAGAAAAAAAACATGATTTCAACAGCGCCTAAAATACACAATGAGCTAATCCTATTTTGGTAATCCTAATGCCAAAATTCAGCCGTTAAATACTATAAAAAAATAATTGAACATAATAACTACTTAGCTTCTTAGTTTTTGTGAATAAACCGTGATGAGCCGTGACGCAGCTAACCTTAAACGAAGCCGTCTAAAAACTAAACGCATGACTAATTTAAAGATTCTTATACGGAAGTGTTATATCATAATAATAGTGATGTCATTAATATATTCAGGGATAAGTGATTTTGGGATCGCCTGTACCTCTTGAAGCTCACAGATTTGCTTTGATCCTTAGATATTGACCGAGAAGCAACAGCATGCGCGATCAGTACTTCGATGGGTAACCGCTAGTAGGTAAAGCGCATGTGTACTTCAAAATCCGAATGCCTGATTGTACTTTTTGTATAGCATTCCTTATGCATTAAGTCTTTGGGCAGTAATAATTTCGACTGTTGTTGGCCACTCTCTTCTCCACTTAAAATTTTAACTTTATTTTAAAGTTCAACAACGACTGATACATTTCAATACACAAACAAATAAACTGAGACTACACAACATGCAATAAATGTACAGTCATTTACAGATGAACATAACAAACTTTAAAACATAGACGTATTTAAAATAGATATTTTACAAAAAAAAACATAAAAAAATACAAAATTTAATGTAAAAAAATAAAACAGAAATGTAATGATATTTAATACATTTAAAAATTTTGAATCTTGAACAAACCACTTTTAAAGCTGGACAGTAGGACGGCTAGCTACCTTTAAAAGTCCTTCCTAAAATACCTTTAAAAGTCCTTCCTAAAATACTTTTACGTGCTTTGGTCGCAGCGTAACAGACCCAAAAAATCAAGGTTTCACCTTTTTATGGTCATTAACGAATTGGTAGACGGTAATGGTTTTTGGTTGTTAATATCTATGAGCGATGAGGGACTACTACATATCTCATCTGCTCTTTACATAAAAAATTACATAAAACATGCTTACGAAGTATTCAAACTAATTCGTATAATGCATCAAAGAGTTCTCAAGAATGAGCCTAAGTTTACAAGTATCGTGGGAATTACAACTAGTAAATCTAGCGTGAATAAGTCCGTATACTAATTGATGGCCACCGTCATGACCAGTCGTGACATCCGAGTCGTGCGTCGATGGTGTTTTCCGTGGTTTCCGGATAGCCGGACGCCGTATATCGTATGCTATGTACGTATATCTGCTGTATCCCGTAATCCGTAATTCCAGGAAATAACTTCATCATAAATAACCCTTAACTGCTTTATTACTGCTCTTGTTTCCTTTCATTGTAAACAGATCGTCTGGTCATGTCCCGATTATATTCTAATTATATTATATTCTATTCTGCTCGCTGCTTTGCCCACAATCAGCACATTGTCACGTTTTCTAAAAAAAGCTTTAGTTAGTATACCATTTACTAAAACTAAAATAATTTACACTTGTGGCAGGATGCCCCACTATTCCTTAACACAAACGTTACAAATACCAAATATATAGTATAACAAATAGAGTGCAAAAACAAAAAAGGAACTTCCAATGCAACAATGTACTAATAACAGTGAGTAAATATAACTATTAACTATCTATAGTCCCGACGAACTAAAAATGCATATTTGTCGTTTGTCATCGCAGTGACACTAGAGATGTACAAAAAAAATTGATTCACGAAAGAACCAATTTTTGCAACAAATCGATTCAAAATTATAAGACTTTCTAATCGATTCAATAATTAAATTGTAAATTCTAAAAACCGAAACATTTAGATATCCACAAGTAACTGGAATGATACTGCCTCCATTGAGCTACTTAAGTTACTTTACCATACCTATACGCTCAATAATTATGTATTTACTATAATAAAATATTTTTTTCCTAAAAAGTCACTGTTAATTCGTCCGCGCCGTATCCAGCGTATGAAATTTGGGTTTCGGTTGAATAATGAATATTCTAACCGTATTTTAATCAGTTCAAATGGCTGCGGTTAGAGATTATCGTAATAAACACTTTTGGTCATGTTCTTATAGAAGAGAAGAAATTAAATTGTTTAATTGTTAAACACAAAGAAAGAAATAAAATAAATTCATTTTTATTTTAAGTTTCGATTATAGTAATGTATCGATTATTATGGCTTCATGCCGTCACATCACTTAACGTCAGTGTAGATTTTGTCATCTTCATATAACATTGATTCGACGCCTTATTTTTTTATTCAATTTTGCATAAATTATGATGTGATGGGATTGTTACTAGATTATAACGTTTAATATGATTTATAAATAACGTCAATACGAATACGATACAATACGAATAGGGATTTTTAACAAATTTTGGCAAAATCCTTTGTTCGTAAGTAACCAACTATTCATGTCAATTAAATAATTATTCCATTTTGCTCAAAGACGTACGTACTAGGTTGGTTCATATTAATAAATGGCAGCTGTCATTAATACGTTCTTAGATAATTTTGAGTATAGGCCCTAGAGAAAGCGCCAGCGTGTGTGTGTGTGTGTGTGTGTTTTCTGAAAAATCAAGTACCTAATATCCTATTCTTCATAATGGTCTTTCTGTGGTCAAAATTTTATGAAAATCCGTTCAGAAGATTTTGCGTGAAAAGTAACGAACATCCTCAAAGATTTCACATTTATGATATTAGTAGAATTCATAGACCTTTGATATGTAGTTGCCACCTAGCCAGGGAATTAGTGTCCCAATATTGAGCCGTCGCTGCAGACACCTTAGAGCTAAAGTTATGAAAATCCTATCAATTGTTTTTGATTGATTCTATTTGTAATTAACAAACTAAAGTAAAACTGTAAATGGCCAGTTTGCCTTATTTTGTGCTCGAATGACATGCGATCCAAAACAAACTTATCTGTCACTTATATATTTTCCTCAGCCGATAATCGAACCCAGGTCCGAGCCACTATCAACTACAGATAAGTAAGGAGTAAGTTTCTCCAAGCGACTTTATTATCTACTTTATCTACTTTATAACTTTATTACCTATTAAAAAATAAAAATTATAAAGTATTTTATACGTAGCTAAAAGCTCAAACATTATCCCGTCTTATAATCTCCATAATATGAAAAAAAGGCTCTGTCTGTCTATCCTCTAATAGATTCTATGCCACTAAAGAACCTTACATTATGCCGTGAAGCCTATCATTAATCTTTAGTTAAGCTTTTCGAGTAATTGCTGTCAGGCACTTTTATTTCTGTACGGCAAAAATAACGCATAACTATGCAAATTAGTTGTTACTAATGCAACTCGAACGCTTCTCGATTTAATATTAAGAAATATTTACAAAATATTTTTTCAGTTACTTGGTAACAAAAATATTTTCTTTTGCGAAACCCAGTTTTTTAGGTATGTAATAACTGACAAACGAAAAGATGTGG
This sequence comes from Thymelicus lineola, assembly GCA_963932265.1. Classification (NCBI taxonomy): domain Eukaryota; kingdom Metazoa; phylum Arthropoda; class Insecta; order Lepidoptera; family Hesperiidae; genus Thymelicus; species Thymelicus lineola. The sequence continues at coordinate 1,664,123 of OZ010704.1, read as the reverse complement.
GCCCTTATTATTATTATCATTACCAGTACCTATCAATAATCACTGATATCACTGATGTTTTTCTGGTCAAGATTGTTTTGCAATCTGGCCGATATGTTCTGCAGCAAACCTCACTGAAGTATCATACAGTATTCTACAAGCCTCTTCAATAATAGAGACACATGATCTGCAATGGATCATTGTGAGTGAAGACTTTCTCTATCATAAAAATCATTCATCAAACGTATCATAAAAATGTAAATCAGTTTCGATCTTTCATTACTTTTAGTTCTCACTTGATTCTCGAAGTTTCAAAGATACGTCTGCATGCAATACCAAAGAATTTAAAAATTATAAATTCATTAATATTACAAGTATTATGACCGTGAACTGAATAATAAGACATACAATTAGTTCAATTATGATAAAATTTTAAATATTGGTCTTTCTATGCATGAAAAAAAAATTGAAGTGTTTGTTTGTGATTTCAAAATAACTGTTTTCTCAAGGGCTTATAGTTATTTACAAGATATTAAAACACAAACAAACTTTTGAAAAGTGTTGTCTGTCTTTCTGCTTGTCCAAAATATATCTGGCTGCTAATATCTGGGACACCTGAACCGATTTTAATGGGACTTTCAATGGGAGATAGGGGATGAACAAAACTCACACGAGAACGAAATCGTGGGCACAGCTAGTTATAAATACATGTCTAAAAAAATGTTGTCGGAGACCTCGAAAATTTTTAATGTCCCTGCTAAGCTTCACACTCATAACACACTCATAGCCCCACACTAGGATTCCCTGTGTCGTGGGTGCCATGGACAACACACAAGACAAGGACACTCACACCCAGACCGAGAACAGAAATCCAAACTCATCATTCAAATTTCTGCCTCGCTTTGAATCGAACCCAAGACCCTTGGCGCGGCGATCCGGCATGGTAACCATTGCGCCACACGGGTCGTCGTCGGGGCGTCAAGCTAAGAGGATTCTTAGTTTTTTCAGTGCTGATTTCCGTGGGTTATAGTAACCAGGTATTATCAGGTTCTATTTGACATAAACTGAACCAAAATTATTGCTAGTAGCTAGTACACAATTAAAACCTTATTTGTTTAACAAAATATTATTATCTGCTTCTAATGACGTTGTCAATTAATAAAACATTTTGTAGGTCAATTAACGATATTTAATGCAGTCTTCTCGTACCATCCATCTTGACTCATGTGGAACGTTCCAGATATGTCACGTTCCACGTTCCAAGGTCACTGTCCTCACGATGGTGACCAGTCAAACTATTAACCCAGTGACATTCGATACCGGTTATAAACAATGATATCTAAAACAATTGGTAACTCTGTCGTCCAATAGAGATTGTCCACAGAAAAAATGATCGTGCCCCCACTAAATATTATTGAAATAATTTAAATAAAATAATTTTAATGTACTATACACTGTGTTTTTATATATATTTATATTGATATCGTTATATAAATATTTATGTTTTGTATTATTAATTTATGTATAATATTAGTATGTATAATATGAGTAATATGTTTACTTTTGTGTTATATTGATCGTATGTACTTTTTTATGATGCATTATTTCCATTACACAAACTTTTGTTTTGTGTTCTTTTTTTTTCTCTCTTTTTCTTCTTGTTTTAACACCTACTATCAGCTCTTTCCACATCCACCCAGGGTTGACTGGTGGACAATGCCATTAGGCATTAAGTTTTACCCTTTGTTACTTAATTTAAGAGGTGACATAAATTTAAATAAATAAATAAATAAATAAATATAATATATGTTTATTAATTATGTAGTTAGTTTTGTAATTATTGACATTCGTTAAGTGAGACTACAAAATAAATACGACGACATAAATGACGAAATAAATAATTCGAATTTTGAACCGGATTTATAGCAATCAAAAGTTTGTTAATCTGTCAAATTGAATTTGAGCAATAACATTTTTATGTCATTTATGAATAACTTTAAAACAACTGATCTATATCTAATTGACCCAGATTTGATCTGATCTATATCTAATTAACACATACATATATAGGTACATTACTGTCTAAGACGTTCTGACACCACCCCTAAGATACTTTAATGTCTACCTCGGTTCATGCGATAATCTTAGTAAAAAAGTAACTTATAAAACTAAGAGACACAAAAATTAAACTATAAATGACGATAACAATCACTATTGACGTCATATCGCATCCATCGCCTCGCTTTCAGTACAAAACATGGCTATAGATCATATCGCTGCGACCAATTTCACCAAACGCTCGAGGGTAAAATGTGGTTTAAAAAATGAATTCTCTCGGAACTGTCATTAATCAATACTAAACGATATAATTGATCTGCACTGCGGGTAACCGCTTATATATTTTAATGGATTTATATTTTATTCTTAATATCTCATTATCCTGCTAATATTATAATTGTAAAAGTATGTGAGGTCATACAAAAACTACTGAACGAATTTTCATAAAATTTTGCACTCACTTAGACCAAGATCAGGAATAACTAGAGCAATTATATTTAAAAAACTACATATAGATACGTCAATATGCCCTTACAAATCAACCAAAAAATCTGTTCCGAAAATACCTACAACACACACACGTTTATCTTTTGTTTCACCACACCAATCACACTACAATAATACACGAAGGCATTAAAACGTTGTATGTCAAATCTCAAGCACTTCTCACAACAACAAAACTGCCTATCGTCTTGTATTGACAGAACGACTACGAGCAGACGAGGACAATTGACTGCTCTTATGATCTTCATCTTCGGCGCGCTAGTGACATATCTACCTGTTTTTTACCGACTTCAAAAAAAGGAGGAGGTTCTCAATTCGGCTGTTTTTTTATGTTTGTTACCTCAGAACTTTGGACTGGTAGAACTGATTTTGATAATTCTTTTTTTAATCAAAAGCTGATACTTGTGGTGTGGTTCCAATTTTAGCGAGATCTTCCAATGGCATCCATGTCAAAAGCTCATAAGTCTTTTTGCATTAAGTATTACTATGTGCGCGATAAATGGACGAATAATTCAATATCGCGCCAACCGATTTCGATGATTCTTTTTTTTATTGAATGTGCTTCATTTGAAGTCGGTTCTTTTTTGTTAAAATTTTAGATTATTACTTATAATATCATTGATATGGGGCACTTATAATTCCGGAAAATGAAAATTGATATTATACTAAATTGATGAAACGTAAGCAGCTACAAAAACGACCAGTATTTGTTTTTGTATTCCTTCTTAAACTTATAATTATTAACGTAACTATTCAAGAATTCCCGTTTACTAACGCAATAACTATCTTAAAGCAAATATAATTGTCGCTATTATCACAAGATTCCTACGAAATACAGTAAGAATCATCTAATTAGCCGGTTGATACGCCATTCCAGCCCATATTACCGTGGTATTCCGCTTAGAATCCCATGCGCGGAATTTAATACTTACAATTAGTTAATGTATGCTCACTGTAGGCGGACGAGGTCTCATAATAACTGTATCGTGCAATTAAATTGAATATAACACGTTAAAATCTTCCTTCATTCGCGCTAAAACTACAGTTGTCCTGTTATCGTCCAGTGGTTCTTAAAATTGTAATATATTTCTAAAATTGTTTGGTATTCTGTGCACATTATAGAGTATTTTAATTGCATGATTTGGTATTGTTATTTAAATCTGAATTGCCTATAGAATATATTATAATACTTGACCTATTATCTCTGGTGTTTTTGAGCCAGTAAACAGTTGTCGATTCTAATAGATACTAGCTGACCCCGCGAACTTCGTATTGCCTAACAATCAATGAGTGAAGTTAATATAGTCGTTAGGTTTTCTTATTTTCTGCATTACTTTCTTATTTTTTTCTTACATAAGATCCTTTTCCTGATAATAACAAACACAACAAAAAAAGAATTAGTGAAATCGGTCCAGCTGTTCACACGTGATGCCATGACATAAAATAGAAAAAAAATCTGCACAATTTTCTTAATGTTTTCTTACATAAGAACCTTCTACTGACAATAACAACCACAACAAGAAAAGGGAAATATGGATTTCTTTTCATAAATATATATGTTACTACTAATATATCATAATATAAATCACGCGCTATAGCTATTTCCATAAAAAAGTTTTTTATTGTTGCCTGAAGGACTGAAGAATCGCAGACAAGTCACTTGATGATTTAGTCATATAACCCCGGGTCTGAAGGAGAACTCTTTACAACTTTTTAACCGACTTCAAAAAACGGAGGAGGTTCTCAATTCGACTGTATTTTTTTATGTTTGTTACCTCAGAACTTTGGACTAGGTGAACCGATTTGGATGATTCTTTTTTTAATCGAAAGCTGGTGCTTGTCGTGTGGTCCCGCGTGAAAAGTACAATGTACTTCATTTGAAGTCGGTTATTATTTTGTTAAAATGTTAGATTATTGAAGAACCCCATGTCAAATTGATTTAAACGTCCGACCTGGAATCGAAACCGGGACCAGCAGCATCGCTAACTGACTGTTACTTTACCTCTAATTGATTGAAAGTGAACGTGGTTCACATCTCATGCCGCCACGTGACTCCATGACCGACTTACAGTAATTATATCTAATGTTACAAAAACGATAACTGGAAGTCGCTGTAATAGCGCTATGGAAATACTTGACCCGTCTAGCGATAACGGGTCGAAAATAACATGGAGTCTTTTTTTGGTTTGAGAACCAGTTCTTTCTTTCTTTTTTAACCGATTTCAAAAAAGGAGGAGGTTCTCAATTTGACTGTATTTTTTATGTTTGTTACCTCAGAAATTTCTATTGGAGGAACCGATTTTGATGATTATTTTTTAATCAAAAGCTGGTGCTTGTCATGTGGTCCCACTTAAATTTGAACGAGATCTGACAATGGCATCCATGAGAAAACCATATAAGTCTTAAATTTACATTAAGTATGTGTGCGATAAATGGACGAATAACTCAATATCGCGCCAACCGATTTCGATGATTCTTTTATATTGTCATTCGAAAGGATGTACTTCATATGAAATCGGTTTTTTTTCGTCGCTAATCTCCATGGACGACGATTTTCCACTTACTATCAGAAGGATCATCAAATCCGTTGCCGGCTAAAAAGAAATAAGTTTCACTTCGAGTGATATAGACATACAAAATAATCAGATTACGAAACAAACAAGACACGACAAAAGTTTTCTTTAAAATGTTTAGGAATTTAACACTTTAATCCTCCACTTGACCTTGGTCACTACAGGGTCATCCACTGGGATAAAGCCGCTTAAAACTATAAAAGCTAGTTACAACAAAAGTGACGCATAAGCGTAAGATTTACTTAAGTAATTTACTCAAGGTATCGCTTACATATTGCATAAAGAAAAGTTTACTATACTCACGTGATGTAAAATTATCTTCAAATAGATTGGGTTTAGAGTAGAATTGATATTTGGCTTGAAAATGCTAATTTTGGTTAGAGTCATGTGTCCTCCCCCTGCTAGCTAAACGGTTGGATTTAGACAAGTGAAAAATTCTCAAAAATAGGTTATAATTATGATAAATTTACAAGGAAAACTATCACGTTTATATTAACATAATTAGTTAATGAGTAATTAATAGTCGATAAACTTATTACTCCGGAACCCCACATTGCGCGTGGACCGACACGCACTTGCCCACTTTTATCTATAAATTATTTTCATTTTCTGTCTACATTGATGTGACATAAGATTCGTATAAAAACGGACTATAGCTATACTTTGACCAATGGATGAAGCTAGGGGAGCCCAAGGAATCGGTCAATAGCGTTCGCTGCCATAGAAAGGTTTTTGAATTCGATAGATATCGTTCGATAAAACGACGATCGATGCAATCGATAGAGCAGAACAGTCGACTGATTATTCAATCGATTGGTGTATAGACAAGGCACCCGTTTCCTCTTGATTTTGTAGTGTACTCTACATTGCAATGAATTAAAGGACCGTGGAAATATTAAAGCCACAACCACTCCCGCGTAGTTTAAAAACTCATTATATAAGTATTATATTATAACTTAATATGATAATATTAATTTAAAGGATGTTCTGATTTTTTTATCGTCATGCAAGATGAAAAAAGGCCAAATTCCTTTCAATAATCATGCTATTAGAACAGTTTGTATTGTAAGCATAAGTCTAACACTCTAAATTATTCCAGTCCTGGTATAATAGATATTGAGAATAAATATTAATGACGCAGCTGACAAGTACTGCAAACTTCTCATAAATATACATGTATATAAGCGTGCCTCAAGCTATGCCTTCGAGATATTCAAATATACATAGTGTCAGCTGCCTAAGACGTTTTAACCAACGGAAGTGGTGACCATTGCACCTGTTAGTAACCTCTAGTAGCCAAGGACAGACGCTACTTAGCAGAATTATATGGAAAATATTACTACCGTATGTATGTGTTATGTGTGATATATAATATATGTAGCAGAAGGAGGTATTCTATGGTATTGGTTATGAAATGATATTCCTTTTACTTTGCACCATGATATATTTCCAGTTCTCCTAACATTCACATCAATATTCCAAAGTACTTCAACACTACGTGATCAATAATAATCTGTTCTACATTCTTGACAATTCCCTAATCTAAATATGACATGACATTTCTTATATGCCAGCTTCTGCACAGGCAAGCGCTGTAGAATAAAGAGGTCCGTCCCTGGACCTTCACTGGAGATTCATGGCCTCACCGATATATATGTGTAATGTGTTGGTGTATGTGCGAGATATAAATAAACTACACTTTATTATAGTGAAGATGTTAGACAATGGAGCCCACAAGATACATCACTATGCCTTACATCATATTTAGATAGATAATGTGGAATACAATACAATATTAATAAATAATTATTTAACAAATAAAACATCGCCATTTTTAGTATTTGTATGCTATTTACTAAACAGCCAAATCATTATATGATGGTTCTAGGAAACGAGCCGGGGTAAACTGATGCGCTTTTGTATAAATAGACCGCAATTACGCCACTTAACCTAGTATTAAAAGTATCAATTTATTTATTTATTTAATCGTTTATTACATTTATGAGTTTTCGTTCGGACCCTGCTAAATGAACCCAAAAGTCAAGTCATATTAATTCTTTTTAAGTAATTATATCGCGGTTTAAATAGCAATAATAAAACTTTGTGGCAAGTGTTAAAGCTATTAAGTCATTCTATAACATAATATTGTAATTATATCTATGCTGTGTTCATTGAACCATAGGCCACCCTTTTTGGATGACAATGCGTCACTGACGCCTTCGTTCGTCCGTGTTTTCAGGCAGTGAAAAACTGCTACAATAGACTCTTCCTGACATCTATTAGCGAGTAGCAACACTAAAACTACTTAAGTAGATGGCATTATTTAAGCAATTCTAAACCGAGCTAAGCTTGGTCATCCGGTGCTCTAAAACTATATGGACAACTTTAGGTATATGTATACAATAATATACAATAAATTATGTTTGCGGGCATGCATTAAGATATACTGAATGAGCACAAACATAATATTATACCATCTATTTTAATATAACATAGTTCCACTTAAATGCTGTACGCAAAGTATGCCTTACCATATAAATATGTATTATGTTGTAACGTTACGACATAATATATTTTCAAACCTCATAAAAGAATACGTTATTAATATACAGATTTTCGGCACCAATTGTACCTGCATTTGTAATAAAATTGCAAACATAAATCTCCTTTAAAGACTGCTAATTATTTAGAAACTTTTCAACACATAATAAGCTTACGTAACTATAACAACACCGAAATAGGATTATTAAATATAATTGTTGCTTTGAGTTCTACAAATCACTTGTTATTGTTACGTTGAAAATATTGAATAGCGCAGTGGTACAATATTTTGGTGAACTTAGAATTGAACCTAGAATAGGGATGTTGACTAATTTTAGGATTCAATTTTATTTTATAGATAGAACCTCAATATTCACGAAAAAAATGATATAAAATAATAATCTTCAATTTAAAAACAAAAACTGATAAATAAAAATCATTATCAAATCCACCAAAAACGTCCGGTGACTTCAATATCCGATATTCAATACTATATGTCTACCAAATTTAGTTGAATTTCCATATAAAATACGAACAATGACGTCATATTTTCAAAATGACGTTTGAGGTCACATGACAGTGAGTACAATTTTAAACATTTTAAATTAATGATATTTAATTTATTGTGATTGATTTCGATAAAAGGATCATAGTTTAGGCCTTTTAATGTTACTACTAATACTTTAGATATAAATTTATATTAATTTATAATTAGTGTCAACATCCCTATTGAAGATAAATTATGGCCGACAATTTCGTATCGGCGGAGTCGGAGTACACTTTGAGTATAGCTGGCTTAGAGTATACCCTTCAATGCCGAGCTGAGATTATTTATTTATTTATTTATTAACACGGGTAACCTACGGGTGACCTATCATTGACGATTTGTCAAAAAAAAAAACGATATAATGTCATGATGGACGCAGGTTCATATTACATACGGAAACGAGTTTATTCGCGATTCGTTTTTTGACTTTTTAATTGATTTTTTGACGAACGTGATTTTAAAATGACAGTACATGATTTAAGATGCATCCGTCATTTTTCACGATGCGAACATGGTCATTTAAAAACTGTCTGAGAATGATCTGTTGTTTTAGGGTTCCGTATTTAAGTAGTAACACTGGAAATTATTATAGTTTTTACAGATATTTAATGGCACGTCCAATTGGCCACTGATATTGATTTTGTATTTAGTTATTTTTATTTTGTTTAAATTAATTTGGTTCTTGGCTTAAATGTATTTAAACGCTTATTTTTTTTGTTACAGAATAACTCATCAGGAAGCGGCGATTAAAAAGGTATGTTATTGAAATTTGGAACACACTACATAATTATGCACTACATTACATTAAAATATTTTTTATTAAAAGAAATTAAAGAGGCATAATTCTAAACATACCTAATTATGATAACTATTGCGTATTAACTCCGTCAATAATAGTTATTTTCAAATATCGTGCATTATGGATATGGATGCAGACGTCGATCAGTTATAATATAAAACTAGCTTTTTTGCCCGCGGCTTCTCCCACGGTACAGATCGATTTTTTATTAATCCCGCGAGATTTTTTTTCGGGATAAAAAGTAGTTTATGTGTTAATCCAGGGTATAGGCTGTCTTCATTCCCTTCAACCAAATCGGTTAAGTAGTTGTAGCGTGATTGAAGAACAAAAATCCAAACATCTTCACAAACTTTAATAATAAGATTATGAATAGATTAGCGTTATATCCGCGGTTTTGCCTTTTCCGGGATAATGGGCATGATGGCAGATTTTGAAATACAGTTCTATATTTTTGGGAAATATAATTATATCAAATTTTCCCAAAAAAATAAGGTTTAGTATAAAATAAATACTTTTTAATTTTTGGAACGAAGTTCCTTATCGCGCGTTGTGAAAGGGGGCTAGACGGAAAATTACGACACTTTTTTATAATACGAATGACAACACTTTTTTTGAAGTGATTCAGTGAGTTTTACAGAGATGGCGCTGTACTGTACAACTTTCTGAATCACGCTAACAGAGATGGCGCTGTACACCAAAACTTAAATCGAAAGGAACTTCGTTGCATCCGGGTGTCCCTTGACACCTCTGTTTTAAGTTTAAAAATCGCACCAAAGCACTTCAAAGTGTCATGGCGTCGCTTGTGACGTCACGTCTAAAAAAGTGATAGACAGGATGTCATTGTTAGTATAGTGATATTTATTTGTTTACTTAAGCGTGACGTCATCCACTCTGATTGAGACTGATTGGCGTTGAAGACATCATGGCGGCTTGCCGTATTTTGTAGTTTTATTTTATCAAAGTATTATTAATCTCGCTCATAATAATACAAAAAAATGAGTGTTTTGCAATCCATTAATAGGGTTTCATTAAATAAATACATAATTTTAGTGATTTTTACGTACTGTCATTATGCCTATTGTAGAGCAGGGTCTATGGTATGCTGAATTTAATGGAAATCCGTTCATTAGTTTTTACATCCATCCATCCATCCTCACAAACAAATAATATGAACAGATATAGTTATTTATGTATCGTGGTGCGTGTCATAGTCTCTGTATTCGGGTTAAGTAACGCAACCTTACAACAAATTATGTTTGAACCACAGATCAATAAATAAGGTAGACAACTCACCGCCTTGTATTTGACTGAGGAAGAAAATACCATGCTGGATTATGTTATTATTGTATTTATAAGATTCCATGTCCATCCACGTCAAAAACTATGCCGTTTTTGTTTTTCTGTCCGGAAGTTATTGGCAGAAAATAAACAGCATGGTTTTTGACGTGGATGGTCGTGGTAGCTTGTAAATACAGGAATTACGTAATCCAGCATGGTATTTTTCTTCCTCACTCAAATACAAGGCAGTGAGTTATCTAGTTTATTTATTGATCTGTGGTTCGAACATATATTATTATAGCTAAGTACCAAAGTTTCGCAACACAAAATGTAGTTATTAGTTAAAATCAATATGCAATCAACTGTGAATGGTCATCTGGCATTTTGACCACCGAATGTATTAGCTGTCTTGTCTAATATTGTAATACTAAATTATTATTAGCATAATATTAAGTAGTTGTCGGTCAAAGTGCTCTTGTATGAAAGAGGTTGTTCTGCAATATTTATGAATAATTTCGGATAATTAATTAAGAGTTATTTACTAGTAAATTAAAGTACTTTGTTTAAATTAAAAAAAGGGTGCGTGTACTTTTGTACGCGCGTGAGAAGTTATACTTCTTTGACATAAAAAAAAATCAAAAAACAATATTAAAAAACATTGTTCAAAATACAATATTCAAAAACAGCAATACTAAAAATAAAAATGAAATAATATTTTGAAATAATTTAATTTACGAATCTCTATAGCCAAAATATATAAGTTAAGCGCCATCTGTGATTAATTTTGTAGTATATTCTAATATTACTTTGCTACGTATCGTAATAGTTCTCGTAATAGAACATAGATGGTGTTTTTACAATTGCAAAAACAAATCAATTGTAAATTTTTTTTTTTTCCTGTTTTTACAATTGTAAAAACACCATCTATGTTCTATTACGAGAACTATTACGATACCATGCTGTAAAACCAGTTTTTGTGGGGGGGAGGGAATGAAAGATTTTATTCAGTTCAGTTGAAGAATAATTTATTTTCCGACAGGCATTAAACTTTAATACAGATTAAGGAGAGAAAAAGAATGTGCTCCTAGTCCCAAAGACAAGTATCGATTACTATTTACTACTACAGTCCGTTCACAGTTATTTTACCTCTGACAAGCTGTCATTACCTTCCCATTAGATTAGCATTACTTGCTGTCAAGTGACGAGTGTTGCAAAAGTTCCCGATTTATCGGGAGATCTACTGATTTTGGTTATCGTCTCCCGATATCCCGTTTTAGCGACCGTTTCTCCCGATTTTTTGCATTTTCTACCTATGTAATATAATATTGAAAATTAAAATAGAAAATAGTGTTATAAATACAAAAAACAAAAGAAACTGAGTCGCTCAATGAAAATACAGAAGAATTTTGGGCAAACGTAGGTACATATTATAGCATAAAACGTGGTCATGGCTCACGAAATCGTGTTCTAATATTTTTTCCAACTGAATCAATGATAGGTCTATTACACACAAAAAAATTAAAAAATACAAAAAACCCGACTGCGTATAAAACATGTGCGACATATTGAGGATAAGTTTTGTAAAATGGATGGAAGCTTAGACGCGGAAATTGATAAATTTATTATAGAATTGAAAGACGAGTGTGATACGGAATCTGAGAGCAGTTTTGATGATTCATGTTCGTCCGATAGTAATTATTTATCATTAGGCGTGCGTTTAGATCATTCGTATGCCAACCCAATTTAAAGCAATTCAATTTGTTGTAATTTTAATATAACTACCGAGAATGTGAACTGATTAGTTAGGAGACTGTAAAATAATACATTATTTTATTTGAACGTGTATCATTTTTACTATCGTTACTTTTGGATCAACCTAGTAAATAATATTTATATACATCAGAAGAAACATGTAATATTTCATGTTAGGGAATCGTACAAACTAAACATTACAACACACAGCTAAGGTTAACCAACTTAATAAATTAATAATGTAGTTTTTATAAGGAAGAATATAAACGCGTATAAACAAAATTTTGATATTAATAATCGCCAAACAAAAAGAATGTATCAATTAATTACGCCTTCATTCCGCCAAAGTAAAGTGCAACGATCTTTCATAGGGCTTGGTGTACATTTCTATAATAAAATCCCAAAATTAATACGTGACTTGCCAATAGAATCTACGAGTTTAATGGCTAAAACTAAGTTGGCGGGTGTCTATTATACTATCTACTACTCAAATGGTTTTTACCCAAAACGAATGTCATAAAAAGGTTGTATAATAAAAGCTATTGCATATTTCAAGAGATTTTATTAGTTATCATTTATATTAATATTTCGTCTAGTTGTGCAGGAGGCGCTATATTTCGTTGGTACCTTGCCCAATCAAGATACCATAACATACTCATTGTAAGTATGGCCACAGCAAACTACTGATCTTCTAAAGATGTTATAGGGTACGTTATCCAGTGTTCAGGACTTATTCTGAACCTTTGTCAGTCACAAAACAGGCGATTAAGTAGTCCATATTCATATAGTATTGGTTTGCCAGAAATTGTAGCGAAACTGCGAAAACACATTCACCAAAACACAAGTACGAAATCGAATACAACAGTAAATTAAAATACTGCGTGCGTGTCGATGAGTTTCAATAGTAAATAGGACTCCAAATACGCTGAAAATATTTGATAGTAAAATACAAAAAACCACGCGTAGAAACATGAAAGATCGATGACAAATATGACAGTACAGTGGTGTTATTTATAAATACTATGGTTACCAAAATGACATTATTAGGGATTATATCATCTTTGTTGTCAATCGATTAATCGATGTCAAAATATTCGAAATTTAATTTAATAAAATTAGCGTAACGATTGAATGGTAATTCTAAATATATTACATAGTTTTAATATGTATGGAATACGAAAACATGTAAGAAATAAATTAATATTATAATTATAATTAACAAATAATACATAAAATATATTATTATATTCCATCAATCGATTATTATGAATCAATTCAATCGATTATAAAATCGTTTGTAATGAGGTAAATACTGTGAAAACTTTTTTGCATACAGAAAAAATACAGAATTTAGCTAACTTCACGTTGTAGAATTTAGGTGTCGGTGTGCGCGCGCATCGTAGAAATTCACTCTCATCATTTTTCACCATCGCGCCAAAAGAAGTATAACTTCAAAAAATTATAATATATAAATATGACCGGCTACAACTATAATAATTGTGTATAACAATTATATGTATATTGTTCATATAAATCAAAACTTAATGCTTATTCAAATCCTGGCACGCACCTCTAATTTTCAAATATTATGTGCGTATTAGAGGTTAATTATCACTTGCTTCGGTGAAGGAAAACATCGTGAGGAAACCTGCACACCGGAACATTCTCCATTAAGTTCTCAAAGGTGTGTGAAGTCTACCAATAAGAACTTGGCCAGCGTGGTAGACTATGGCCTGTACCCCTCACATTGTGAGAAGACACCCCGAGGTCAATGGGACAATTATCACTTTGCCTCTTCGCTTTTACCTGGCTATAATCCAGGTGGTAGATGACGATGTATTCTTGGATGGTAAAACCATGGCGGAAGTAGCTTTTGGGGGGTATATTCGCTATAATAGCAACTCACCTTTATGCTCACGAAAATCCTCAACACATTGAATAAGCAGTTCATGCAAAAATAATATAATGACCTTTGTCAAGCAAGCGACATTAATATCCTTACAATTAAACCCAACCCCTAGTCAACAATAATAGAGTTCCAAATACATTGGCGGTATAAAAACCAAAATACATTCTATTGAATTAAAATTAACACACCTTAAGCCATTGTAGGCAAATTTGTATAATCTGTGGCGGGGCTGATTGACTTATGTGTAAGATGTTGCAATTTGTATTGTGACGCTTTTGTTCCGGTTTGTTTTCGGAGTTGGGACACTCTTTAACTGAAATCATTCTTTGAGTAGGTCATCAGGACTATATATTTTCTTATAAAATACTCAAGCTCATAATCTCATCTGGATGACAAAGTATATATAATCGCGTTTACTTTCCTCAAAGTGTGATTTAGTCAATGATTATCATAAAATCCTTTAAGCCGTTCCCGAGATTAGAAAGAACACGTTTCCTGACAACAGATAAAATGACAAAAATTCTCACGACCATTACGGTGAAGTCTATTAGATAAATAAATTTCCCCACTACTTAATATCTTTTAAATAAAAAACTCTTTATTACACTTAATAAATAGGTTCAATAGACAAAATGCTAACAGCGTTTTCTTCCAACCAACGTCGATGAAGAAACATAAGAGGTAGTAGCTATCTTTTTTGATGGAATAGATGATGAGATGGCTACGATAAATAGATATGAATCAGAATCAAACCCAGATCTTTCGCAATTACAAACTCAAGTTACCATCATTACATAATAAGTTACGTTTGAAGATACTACAGATATCGCTTCACTAATTACACCGATTGAAGATCGGAAATCCGATTGTATATCGATCTTGGGTTTAATTGCTGATGGATGGATGGATGACGTAATCCGTGATATAACTTTACAGTCGGATGCAGATACTTGTTGAAAGTAATGAGACTTTATGGTAGTACAAACAATTGTAAAAGATGCATGGTCTCATATTAAATTTACTCTATATTCAAAAACTCTTTTTGTGTATTTTGTAACAGTAAAACTTGACAAGTAAGAGTAATTGACAAATGAAGTTGAGATTGTTTAATCCATTAAATAGGAAATTTCTACAGGAATGGGAAATAAATTAAAATAGACAAATAAATTATTCCTAGAATGATAATGTCATTCCTATGAATGTAAATCTTTTGATGTAGCCTCTAATAAAAATATTTAGTTTTTTCGCAAAATTTCTCGCATGATCAAAAATAAGAAACGATATTACATTAAATGTACGTCATAATATGATCAGAATGCGATTCGAAAATATAAGGTAAATATTTGTAAATAATTTAGGAACAACAATAATAGAAATTAATACACGGCTCTGAGCACATGTGAGTGACGGTATCCGGAGATTACGTATTTTGTTTTCACCAAAATAACGCGATTTAAAGGGATAATTAATTAGAAACGAATAAGTATTTAAGTACCTGTAAGTAATACCTGTACTGTAATGAGTAACATAAAAGAAAATCTAAATTTCACTCCAGCGTATAATACCGTCAAATTAGATTGCCTACTTGGAAAAATTCTATATGTCAATGCTGGTTATAACTGACTAACTAATATAATCAGAAATGTATGTAAAAGGCCATAATATGTAATAATTTGTTAGTACAACCATACAGGGCCCGTAACTATGGCCCGTAATAATAAACCGATTTCGGCTCAAGTGCGCGAACTTAGATCTTACATCATGACGTTATTATGTAAAATAACAGCATCTTCAACCTAATCTTGAGATCGCGGAGGTCTTAAGAATGGTTTATTAATAGAGACCTTAGTTTTTATTAATATAGACCTTATTATATTTGCCTGTCTCCTTTATAAAAAAACTTTCGCAGTTAACAGAATTTTTGACGGACTTACATCATTAGAACAGCACCAGAAAGATTCTACATTTATCATCAGACTTACGGTACCCTAAAATAGTAAAACCGCGGCACTGAACTTATAAGTACTTACAATACAAAGGTGCTAAATGAGGCGTGGAGTTGCAGCGATTTTGACGCGACGCGGCGTCGTAGCGCATTGTTATGCGTGTAAATGTCGCAGTTTAAGTATAGTTTCGGGTATTTGTAAAAGAATCAAAAATATACTTGGAATACACGTAATCATAAGTTACTGACTGACAGACAACACACAACTTAAACGAATAATTGAAATATACACCATCTATTCTATTCTATACTATCCTATACTATCCTTTGTGTAGAAGTTCTTTATATAGCGTGAGGGAATACTAAGAAGGGATTTGGAAATTTATTCCATAGGGGGTTGAAATAGGGAACGAAAGTTTGTATGAGTTTTGTAGATGTCATAGATGCCACAAAGGCACACATACCCAGACCGAAAACAGAGATCCAAACTCATCAACAATCAATAACCATCGAACTCAGGACTCTTGACATGGCGATCCTGTTAATTGAAGTGAAGCATCCTGCGTCTAAGCAACCAAGTATTGAACTTGGTTGGGTCAGATATTTTATGTAACATAAATTCTGGGATCGTAGGTGCATCAAGTGTAATTTATATTATTATATCCCACAACATCCGATCCTAGTTCAAGCAAGTTGCGTGTGAGTGTATATTTTATTATTTTTTTGCATTTACATTTTACCAACTCAACGCTACGTTGTAAATAATTCAGATTCAGACATTTCAACATCCATCCGATTCGCCTCCTTAACTGCAGCATCGTTTAGCGCAAACAATTATTCGTTAGTCCATTGTCTTTATTCAAGAGAAAGGGCGGAGAGCTACGGAGAAAGTTCTCCGCGATAATTTAGCCGCGATAGTAAAAGTGTGACTGTCATTTTAAAACACCACGCAACTTTGCATGGTATTTGATTGTGCAATGTGCATCCATAATGCTTTTATAACGGAGTTGTATACTGTTATAGTTTTATACTAAGTATAGGCCTGTGTAATAAGAGTAATAGATGTCGAAACAGAATATTTTAATGTCGGATTATAAAAAGTTTTTTTTTCATAATTTGAATTCAGCGCCGCCTATTGGAGCATATTCTAAGGCCCCTCTTAAGATTGCGAGCGTTCGGCGGTCACCCATCCAATCGCCCGGGCCAAGGGTCCTAGGTTCAAATTCCAGCGAGACGGAAATTTGAATGATGAGTTTGAATTTCTGTTCTCGGTCTGGGTGTGAGTGTTGTCTTGTGTGTTATCCATGGCACCCACGCCATAGAGAAATCTAGTGTGGGACTATGAGTGTATACACTTATTTAATCTTTATTTTAACTACCGACCGCGCGTCGACTTATGATCGACTCAAGCCGCCGAGTTATGAGATTCATGCTTTGATAGTAATGAATGTAATTCTAAGGTAACCACGGACCGAATAATTGATTCACCACGCCTCACGACTCGCGGGTCAATGCAGCGGTCGCCATTTTTCTATATCAAATAGAGCTGTCAAAGTGACAGTTACCCGTCCTTGACATTATGCAAATGTCATAATACTGGTGGCCTTAAATTGCTCTGTTTGTTTGACTGTACTTGATGCTTTGTCACGATTTTGGATCTTTAGATACATTTTAATAGATTTGAATAATTTTGTAACAATCGGTTTGGTCAACAAATGGTTGGTTGGCCTTTATCAATGACCGATCATTCTTTGGTTTGAAGAATATGGTGCACATAGTTCATTTTCTTTTGTGGGTGTCTGCCTATCTGTGTGTATGTATAGAAAAACAATAAATAAATAAAAAAAACTCACTCACAGAGTGCCATCGTGGGCGATCACTGAATCAAATAACACATAATTAATGCTTGACCACAATCCCACCAGATGGTAAGTGGAGATGTGGTCCATGATGGTGAGCTCACTAACTTTGTAAAAGACTATTCACTCTTTTCTTAAACACATCTACGTGGCTGGAGCGCGGACGCAGTCCAACTATTTCAGTCCTTTGCGGTGCGCATCGTTTTCTTACAATGATATTAAACTATACATACGTTATGCCCTTACAAATCAACCAAAAAATCTGTTCCGACCGAGCTACAACACACACACGTTTATCTTTTGTTTCACTACATCAATCACTATTACATTGGTAAATTATGTAAAAGGGATGGCACTACTAAAACCATAATAGTGAAAAGACAGCTAGACGGCCTCACTCAGAGGCAGCTATCAACTGTCTGAATAAAAATCGCTACACTTGTCTAAATTTGACTGACATAATTTCACCGCCATCTTGGCATATCTTGTATATAATATCATTGTTTTCTTAAATAGATTTATACATGCCTCTACGGAACCCTAAAAATAAGATAAGAAGCCCAAGCCCGCTCACCACTCAAGCAATGGTGGCACCACTTCTATTACAACCATAATCAGATGCGAACTAGTCCGAATCTTCAAATCAGTTCGCAATTTAGATCACAGACAGAAGCATTATGTAAGCCTGCAAATGTCGTAAGTGATTACAAGTTCAGATTGCGTCCTAAGCCAATTTCACCCTTATTAAAATGCTCGGAAGGTATAAAGTGCGTAATACGCACATTAGTATGATTATCTGCTCCCTCATGTCAAATTGGTTTCGTATTTATTCAACGCGTAGCTAAAGTGGAGGGTCGGCAAAAAATATTTTACTTTTAATTATTTTTATAGACGAAAATAATCTGAACTGATCTTAAGTAATGATCATCAACAACAAAAATTCCTTGATTATGAATAAAAATTCTAAGATTTTTTTATGTCGCTGGTGCTACTATTCAATGATAATCTTGGCACATTTCGTAATAACTTATGAATATAATAAGAGCTAAGTTGCTAAGTGTCAAGGATAGTGTAGTTATAGAAAAAAAAACACTCAGAAGATTATGAAATCCTAATGGAGCTGAGAGTTGTTTTTTTGTAAATTTTGACAATACACACTCAATCAAATACTTCACACTTAACATATCAAAAAATCGATTCAATTACATTTGTTTACATACAATTTTCACACTCAAAGTCCACATAAGTCAGTCAGTCCAGTCTCAGAAATTCTATAGAATGCAAATAGCGTTTGGAACAAATCACAAACAACGTATTTTCACTAACTACAACAAATTTTCACTTGTGATTATTTTATATACTTAGCAAGCGTATATCACAAAAAATGCTTACTAGATAGATGGCTAGGGGCCTCAAAATTGATGTGTTAATTTTTTTACTGTTTGACATGACAGTTGAATATAAAAGGCATCAATTGTATTAAAAAAAACTAACGAGAAATAAATAATTATTAGCGGTCAGAAAAAACGACGGCATCGCGGCATATACATCATTATTCAGCAAGTAAAGCTGGGGCAGGCTACTAGTCAACGATAATATCTGGTAATTAATTATCTCCATCATTAATGCCATGTTAAAGTCCACAACTCATACACTAAACTGGTTTGCCGACCGTACAACGGATGATAGCATGTAAAGTAATAAGCTGATAAAACTGTAATAGCTTGAGACCGGCTTTACGCAAGATCGGAGATAATTGTGCTGACGGTACCGGTGCAAGCAGAAGCCGTATAGGGAATGTAATGTAAGTATGTATGTTATCTGCTTATCGGGTTCTGTACAATCCGTAACTGTCCCACTGCTGGGCTTGGGTGTTCGTGCGAATTGGCTGACTTCACTTTAGGAAAAAAGAGTTTTCTTACGTTTTCGTTTTTTAACAGAGTTCAAAAAAGGAGGAGGTATTCAATTCGACTGTATTTTTATTTTTTATTTTTTTAATGTTTGTTATCTCAAAACTTTCGACTGGGTGAACCGATTTTGATGATTATTTTTTAATCGAAAGCTGGTGCTTGTCATATGGTCCCAGTTAAATTTGAGTGAGAACTGAAAAGTAGTTTTTGGGTTACCACTAATTTTGAAGTTGGTTATTTTTTTGTTAAGAATTGTTGCAAGTTACAATTTATTATCTACTTGCGCTCTGCCTGCGGCTTTGCCCATGTTTTCCGGGATAAATAGTACCCTATATGTTATTATAGATCATCGTCTACCTCGCTACTAAACCCACTTATATTAAAGGTCGATGCATAGCTAACGTGTTTTACCCCGTACGGGACGGGACGTGAAATTTTGGAAACGTCATTTCATAGAAAATGTAAACGATAGCGCATACGCCATGGGATCACGTGCGGGACGGGAACGGGACACGCACGTATATTATGTCCCGTCCACGTTACGTATGCAGCGACCTTAAGAAGCACTAATTTTAAAGCAAATCAACCTTACAATACTATATTTAACTTTCCTTTAACCCAAGATGCAGCAGCAGTGATAGCCTAGTGGTTAGAACGTTGGTCTCCCGAACGCGGGGGCCCGGGTTCAAATCCTGGCACGCACCTCTAATTTTCAAATATTTTGTGCGTATTACAAGTTAATTTATCACTTGCTTCGGTGAAGGAAAACATCGTGGGGAAACCTGCACACCGGAGAGTTCTTCATAATGTTCTTAAAGGTGTGTGAAGTCTACCAATCCGCACTTGGCCAGCGTGGTTAGACTATGGCCTGTACCCCTCACATTGTGAGAGGAGACTCCGAGCCCAGCAGTGGGACAATTATGGGTTGTTGCTTTGCTTTGCTTTTTTAACCCAAGATGCAACAGTTTGTAGTAAGTACTGTAGTGAGGTTAGTCAAACATTCCTCGGTAGTTAATTCAAGCTTAACTATACCATCAGGCTGCTGTTATCTTTTATGGTGCTTACGTAAAGTTTAATAAGCGACAATGCAGCAGTTTTGATGAAATAGCACAGCCAGTGTACTTAAGAGTTACCTATGACCACCCAAACTGTAGTGATGGACCAAGTCTAGGGTTCGATTGTGGTTGAGATTGATTATGATATATTGTAGCTAAGTCTCATCTAATACCTTTAATCTCGATAGCGGCTCCAACGATTTTCATGTTAGAAAATGTCGTTTTATCAGTGTCTTCGGACAATTACTGCTACAATAGATTCTTCCTGACATCTACTGGCGAGTAGCAACACTAAAGCTACTTCAGTAGATGGCGTTGTTAAGCAACACTAAACCAAGCAAAGCTCGGTCATCCGGATACTAAATGTTTACATATTTCTGGAATAGAACTAATATGATTTTTAAATCTAGTATTTATTGAAATGAAATAAAGTTCACTTCCTTCGGTGAAGGAAAACATCGTGAGGAAACCAGCACACCTGAGAGTTCTCCATAGTTCTCGAAGGTGTGTGAAGTCTACCAATGGCCTGTACCCCTCACATTGTGAGAGGAGACCCCGAGCCTAGCAGTGGGACAAGGGTTGTTGCTTTATTATTTACAAAGACAGTTACATCACCGATGAAGCTGCCATTGTATTACAATGATGTGATAGACATCACCATCACTCGAGCAGGAGATCATTAAGCACCACCGTTGCTTCAATCACTTAATAATTTCCTCCACGGTTACAGGTTTGATTTCCGGCTGGAAATTACCTCAGAAATCCATTTTCTAATTACATCCCATGGGAAATGGGTACTTATGGTATGGCATGTACCGTTAGATTCAGATTGCTTAGCTTGTATTGTACTTTCTGGTGGACATGAAATTTGCAAGGTTTAGTGCATGTCAAAAGGTATAGGTTAAAGGACTAAGAGGTATAGGTATATAAACTGACTGTCTTTTTTCGTTTCCAATCGGGACGCCTAAGGAATTTTGTATACAAGAATTTTGTATGCTGAGTAGGTACTCATTATTACGACAGAATAAATAATAGTAGATCCTACTGTATAGTATCATGCAACAAAATTTATTATCTACGTCTACTCATCATTTCCTAAGAAAATCATTATTTGTCGTAAATCGTGACATCCCGGGATCAGATAATTTTGTCTCTTTCCGATGTATGGCGATCGGTGATGTAGGAAAGAGACAGAAGTCAGCGTAATCAGCGTAATCAGCGTCAGTTTATGGCCAATCAAAATCAAAATCAGATTTAATTTTGTTTTACGATAATATTCTATGATTTGCTTGTACCTAATCTTTCAATCATCAACCTTTCTTTATTATCTGAAGGTTAAGTTAATTTGCTTTTTAACGGACTTCAGGAAAGGAAGAAGTATTCAATTCGACTGTTTTTTTTATTAATTTTTATGTTTTTTACCTCAGAACTTTCGATTGGGTGAACCGATTTTTATGATTCTTTTTTTAAACGAAAGCTGGTACTTGTCATGTGGTCCCACTTAAATTTGAGCGAGATTTGACGTGTAGTTTTTGAGTAATTCTTAATTTTGAAGTGAGTTATTTTTTGTCAAGAATTATTTCGTTTAGAATCGTTCTAAATTAGAACTATTTCCTCTCATCCTACGGAGTAGAATCATAAATTGATTTAGTTCCATTGACAATGTATTTTTTTGATAATGGTGACCTGACGCTCAGGGTTGACTGCTTTCAGACGAGGAAACTTCTCAGTGGCCAACATCACCGACAATATCACCATCACCACTACCTCACAGCGGTATTAGATGTGATATTGACCTGTGAACTATATAATTACCTCGGTACAATGATATTACATGTATAAAAAGAGGTAGATATACCAAAACGGCGCTGAAATTACGTCAGTCGAATTTAGTCAAGTATAGCGATTTTAAATTTTTAATTCAGACAGTTGATAGCTTCCTCTGAGTGAGGACCTCTAGTTGTCTTTTTCACTATTATGGTTTTAGTAGTGCCATCCCTTTTACATAATTTACCAATGTAATAAGGATTGGTGTAGTGAAACAAAAGATAAACGTGTGTGTGTATTGTAGCTCGGTCGGAACAGATTTTTTGGTTGATTTGTAAGGGCATAACATATCTATAGTTTAATATCATTGCCTTGGTAATAAAAGCCTCACGGTACTTAGTAGGGGTAAAAACGCTATGTCCTTTATAAAGTACATTATACCCCAATATTTGTATCGTAGTCTTTGCCCTACTTCTGAATCCCCAGATTGCATGATTCCGATATAATTTGTGATGACGAAATTATGGAGAGCAATCCGGAGGAATAGGATTAAAACTGCTGTCATATAGTTAGAACAAAGCGATTAAACGATAGACTTAAATATGACAGCTAATTTATAACGGAGACGCATCGCTGAATGTTTTTTTCTGTTTTCTTAATTATTTTTATTCATTAATTCTTCATCTTTCATCCTTCATACTTTATTAGTTTTTCATTCATTTATTAATTCTTCATAATGAGTGCAAAATGATAAGAGCTGCCTTAGCAAAAGCTTATTCATTCTCCTCTAGAAAAATACTTACGTTATAACTCCACTATAACCCACTGGGAAGTGGGCTGGAACACTAACACGCGCAGTATTACCAGCTCGTCGCGACGGTCATAACGAAAGACGTATCATCGTGCATACTGGAGGTATATTTGTATTATTTCAATACAAAAACACTTAATCCTCTCCTCACTTCACCGTTCGGACAAGTGACTTAGTTATTCTAGTAGTTTTAAACATGGACAAGATAAGTGACAAATGTGGTCAGTCGGCATTCTTAGTGTGGTGATTCACTGTCCGAGGTGAACTAACTACAATGGGTAGTTTATGACCAGTAGTAATTAAGCATTGTCTTGTAATAGGTCTATGTAATGCTAGTGTAATAAATAGTTAAACGTAAACACTATGAGATTTATAGCTGATTTCTATAATCTATCTTTTACTGCTTTTAAGATCATGTAGCTGGTGCTATAACTGCATATCGCTCACCCAGTAATACAACGGCACATCTACGTTTGTCATAATTTACAGAAACGAATTATAAATTTTTTATAAAAATGTTTAAAATTAATCTATGGGTTCTGTTTACGTTTTTTACAGATTGTATGGATTTGCTTACTAGTATATACATTAATACATATTTACCACTATGTAGATTATGCACTTTTAAACACGTATACCCTATAAACTCAAGTTCGCATTTTTTGCAGATTGCCATTATATTACTAGATGAGCGATATGTGCGTTTCAATATTTAAAGATAGATACACATTTCTATTATTATTTATCTATAGCTCCGCGTTAGTAAATTGTCAAAGGATAATTTTTTATATGGAAATAGCCGGCTAATGAGCTAACGATCCATCGGATAGTAAGTGGCTATCGTCGCCCATGAAAATCAGCAACACCAAAGGCATCACTGTCATCATGGCACTGGCATGGTCACTGGCATCAGATGTCGGCCAAGAAAGAGGGAAGAAAAAGATATTAATTTACACACAAGTCTAAAAAAGGATATAAAAAATCCAATCAAAGTATCTCTATAATTACAAGATTAATATCTATATTTTTATACTTTATACTCTCTATCGGCCCATCAGGACAAGTTAATCATGTCGCTGTAAAAAACTAAAGTAAGTTTACGCTTGGCAACTTTTTTACGAATCGATTTCGCAAAGTTTTAATTATGTCCGAAGTTGGTGCTGTTACCCTGTTGATGTAAGGTAATGTATCCATTTACTCGCACAGTTTACAGGACCGATATTTATTGGCATGGTGGCATGAAAACATAAATATTATCTCTGACATAAATGTCTGGCCCGGTATTAAACCTGAGACCTATCGCTAAAACTGGGATAGATTCAACGAGTTTTTTTAATGGGAATTATTTAATTTTATAGCCTAACATACAACATGCATGCATCGTTATTCATTCATTGTGGTTGTAAAGAAATCCTACTAATAATGTAAAATAAATGAGAAAGTTCGTGAAGATGTATCACACAAAAATTGTTGAACCGATTTTCATGACATTTAGCATACAAATAGACCATGATCCGGAATAAGACAGGGTACCTAACGTATTATATTACAAAACGCGGGGAAAGCTGCGAACAGAGCGCTCGTTGATTATAATTATATTATAAATATTTAATAAAGAGCTTAATAAAATTAAACCCATAAAATGTATATAAAATAACAGTAAAAAAAAACAAAAAAACATGCTTTATAGAAAATTCAACAAAAAATGTGTTGTGTTTGTTTAGTGTTTTTTGAGTTTTTTTAACAATTTTTATTTATTTATTTATTTATTTAACACTTTATTGTTTGTACACCATACAATAATATACATAAGAGCACAAGAAAAAAAGAATACAAAACAATGGGCGACCTTATCGCTTTGTAGCGATTTCTTCCAGGCAACCCAGCAGTAGCAAGATAACAGCAAGAATATAAATTGGGTATAGGCGTACCTACATAAGGTATTACAGTGTGAAAAGGTGAAATAGAGAGAAGAAAGAGATAAAAAAAGTATATCAAAATGACAAACAAAGCATACTAATAATAATAAAAAAAAAACAGTGAATGAAGGTTAATGAAAGCCAAGAAAAGGAAAAAAGAAAGGATGATGACAGGTTAGGAAAGAAGGTAATATAATAGGTAATAGGTAGGTAGGTAGGTAGGTATAGGTAGGTAATTTTTTTATGAACTAACAATCGTATGAAGCTAATAAAAGCGTGTTAAAAATACAAATAGTGTGAACACTCCCTAACAATTGTAAAGTTTAGTACCAAGTATAAAAACTACGCGATTAGGATCACATCACAATGAAGCCATTGACCTGACGACCACAAAAATAGCATTCCTCACAACCACCAGTACTTATAATAACCCTTTGTCTATTACTCACAGAGGTTACAATGCCGGAGTTTTTGTCGCCTCTTATATCGTTTTTACAAGCAAAGATAAGTATAACAGTTTTTGATTGTTTATTACTATGTTCGTCTGTAAATCATAAAAACAATACTTTATATTTAACGGAAATAAAGCCTGGTTGGGTGGTGGTTCGGGAAATAATAACAACAGTGGGCGTTTACATCACTTTAGTCAGAAACTCATTTTAACACAGGTTTTACACTGGTTATAATTAAACACGCCATTAGAACTGATTGTCTTCAATTATCCGAGTAACAGCCAACAAATAATAGGGCACGACGGCCCAGTGGCCTCCCATCACCCCTTACAGCCACCCCAATGCCTTGCATAATCGTCTGATCCTGTTACTCGTCAATCTGATATTCGATTCCAAATATTGTTTGCACCGACACAGCCGTACAATTCACACGTCGCGTTCCATCTTAAAAGTAACAACGTTCTTGTCTAGGCGTCTGCTCAACTCGAGGGCTGTATCCAGAATGTCCGTTCATCGCTGGCAAGTTAATAGCTTTCCTCGGTTCTCCCGCCACGTCACCGCGTGACCAAATGACAGTAGTCAATTCACATAGTGTTGCCATCTTCACAATCCGAATACACCTAAGCCTGGCCCGGCTTGACGTTCCATTTTATGATCTCCGACATATTTATTTAATAATTCATTTATTGTATGAATACGAAACATAATGTAATGTATGACCTAAGCTTTATTTCTATACTGCATTGTATCGTAATAAAAATTATTTCTTTTTTAATTTCTTATTCTTATTAGACTAGCTAATGTGTTGTAATTATGTAGTCTTGTTAAACATGTCGGCTAGGCTAAAAACTTTATTTAAAACAAAATAACGAACTGACAAAATGAAAACGGGACACAATTATTAGGACGAAAATATAACTAGCGCTTAAAAACTCAACTTACAGTAATGATGAAATAGTTTTAAAAATAATAAATCAAGAAAACTCAAATTTCCGTGTCGCTGGGAATCAAACCCACGACCCATTACGCCACATGGGTCGTCATAGGAGTTTTCAGCATAGTAACGCATTTACGACCAACAAATACAACACTTACATATTATACAACGTTATTCTTTGTACATACAAAAACCGTCATACATGTTAAATATTTTCGTCTAAACAATCTACATAAAAAATTTCAAAGGTGTATCGTGAAAACTCACAAAGTTACAAGCTTGCTGTGTTTCTCCGTTGTCCCCGCAACGTGGTCACCGAGCGTGCGGCCCGCCTCGATACGCGCTCGCTCCATCTTGACGTGTTTAAAAATGTTAATCAACATTATTTTGAATAATTAGTTTAACATTTTTTATCGTCAATCACTCACACATAAATTAATAATTGTTCAAAATGTCGATGTTCTGCATTGGGTATCCAACTTGTAACATTTTTTACTTATTTTGAGGACAAAATATAACATGGTGTAAAAACTATTGCGATCGATTCAGTAAGTGATTCTGAATAAACTACTTTCAGGTTTCGTATATACTAAGATTGGTTTCAACCCATTAATGGCTCACAACTGGGCATGGGTCTCTCCTCTTGAGGAGGCCTAGAGCATACTCCACCACGCTGCTCCAGTGCGGATTGGTGGAGGGGTTAGTGGCCAACCCGATTGTCGGAAGTTTTCAAACAACCGAGACCGACGGCTTTACGTGCCCTCCGAAGCACGGAAACGCTCAAGAATATTTTTGCCACTAGCGGCTACCCATCCAACTACCGACCACGCCCGCTGTTGCTTAACTTTGTCGATCACTTAAGATCGACGCAAACCGCAGGGCTATGAACGCTTCAAATACTAAGATTAACGTTGTATAATTATTTGAATACGATAATGGTAGCAGAATTTTCCTTGTCCTAGCCAAGTAAAGCCAGGTAACTAATCCCTAATATCTGTAACTGTCGAAGCTACTTACAACAAAATTAATGGTGGCCAACAAAACTATGATGTCAGACAAAATTATGCTATCGCGCAGAATTATGATCTTCGACAAAATTATGACACATCTGTCCGCGAATAGATTCGACTAAATGGTTTTGTGCCAATTCGTTTGTCGAAATTTATTACCGTTGTAATTTCGAATATTACAGTCGCTAGACGTAATGTTGAACCATTAAGGGTAACAGTAGGTTTAGAATTTAAACTTAATTATACTATTTATAAATAATTCAAATAAAGTACAAATTAAAACAATTTTTCAAAATTTTTACATAATTTTTTTTATGGAAATAGCCGGCAAACGAGCTGACGATCCACCTGATGGTAAGTGGCTATCGCCGCCCATGAACATCAGCAACACCAAAGGCATCACTGATGCGTTGCCGGCCAAGAAAGAAAGAAGAAAAAGAAAGAAAGAACTGGATCTCAAGCCCCCAGACGGAACACGACGAGTCGTTTGGCGGCTGACTCATGCTCGAGGGTGGTAGCTATCCAGGTGAACCCCTGGAGAAATAATAATAGTAATAATGGTATTAATTAACAATTCAAAAATTACATCTAATTGCAAGGTTCCTTAAAGCTGTCAATACAAGCAAAATACACATTGACACGAAACCAATCTCAGCATTTACATTTTTGATAACTAGATTTCGTAGTTCAAATGGATTTAGTTTGGCGTGACAAGAATTCGGAAATGTCATACCGCAATCTATACCGCTAGTAAAGCGTCACAGACACCAAGCCTATGTCACGCATAAACTCACTATAATTACATTCCTTGCGTGACCCTTACATGTCACTAGACGGTCAATTAGCTAACTTCGTAGAACAAAATTACTTCTTTGTACTTCCAGTTTCCAGTATTAAATCGGAAGTTACTAGGTTTCTTTAGGTTATGAATCTGGTTAATTCCAAAACGATTGCCAATTGATTTCCCTATTGTATACATATAATATAGTTTTATATTTTGAAAGCAAATAAATATTTTATATTTAATTGAGGAGTCTAATTAGATAAAATGTTAAGAGTGGACGTTAGCGGGTAAATACCCTAATTACCCCAAACCTCCCAAACCTTTCCACAGGGAGGACCATTAGGCATTACCATTACCATAAAATTAGCAGTAGCTAATCAATAGATTTCTAGATCAGTAACTAATTTTAAAGCCTATCACGAAATAAATAATTTGCCAATGACTTTTACTTTGAACCACCAAAAAAGATTGAACTGATCGCCAAATTCAGTCGATCACTCACGACTGGCATTCAATAAGCCATTGAACTGAGTGCTTAATAATATTTATTATAAATATTTGGCCTTGATTATTTTAATCTAAATTCTAAATGCTTAATCAGATAGCATGTGTAAAAAATGTTAAAAGTATTACAAGGATTAGATAATTGATTTCTTGTAAGTTTTGAGATGACTTTGATCACTGTTATGCCACATCACATGAACATGTCGATCAACCGATAAAAATGATAAAACATGGTACAGATTTAATTTAATGACGAAATCAATAATGACGATGCATCTTGCTGGACGGTACCAAGAAGTTTATATTACCTATATCTATACATAATGGACCAAGCTTTGAAGGTAACTGAAGACGTATCACGTGATATTTACAGGATATAAAAAAGGTTAAAATTTAGTTTTAAAAATGAATTACGGGCGCTTTCATAGCTAAAGCTGACTAAACTTTAGTCTCGGTAAAGATATATTTAGCATGCTTTAGTTGTTTCAGGATTACTCCGTACGGGCTAGTTACTAGTAAAATATGTAAATATTAGATTATATTCGTCTGGAGATGTCAGTCGCAGTATACTCGAAGATAGAGTGTAATATTACACTTACTGTATGAACAACGATTAAATATTTATTACCTTTACAATATGTCAGTGTGAGGGTCGACCAGTTATTGTCAAATGGATTAGTTAAGCGTATTATGACCACGACTTGAGCACATTAAAAAGCTTATTATAATTTAATCTTTATTCTTAAAGCTATATATTTACACGTCGGTGTGTTTGTTAGTCTATAAAATTTATAATAGTAACATAATATTTTTTCCCTAACATATCCATAATGGTGTCCGACGCATAGTGATATAACTGCACAAAGGATTGGTAAAAAAATATTTTGAAAAATTTACATGAATAATTCTAATTGTGTGTGTATGTGTTTGTGTCAGTGTGTTTGTCTGTGACATTGTATCTCCTAAAGGAATGGTACTGATGTGATTTTTTTTGTTAGAAAGCTGAGGTGATCGAGATAGAATAACCAAATGCTATGTTTGGTGAAAATAAATTTGAATAATAAATATGAAAATAATTTAGTATCGTAGAAAATTTATAGTTATTGCCGAATCAATTGAGTACCATAAGTGTTGACTGATATGTAAAATAGTGGTATCATCCTTACAATCAGGTGCCTCTTAAATAGGTACTCTCATTACATTCAAACGTACATACAGATCAATCCACGATAGATCGATTATAAATTTATAATACCAACGGTTACTTGACAGCTGGAATTTTGTCCGATTAGTGTTAGATATATTTTTTGTCTGCATGATTTATTCGATATTTGGTGTCAAAGATCTGGTATCGAGTTGTGATCTGTACGCGTGCTGCTTAGCAGTGGGAGCTGGAATAATGATATTTTAATTCTAAACTTGCTATCACTCAAGGTGTATGTCTAAGTTAAAACCGGGCTCAGGCATCGCTTTGACTTAAAATTATCTGAACAAAAATAATGATCATAAATCAACCTTTTTATGACTTTTTAATTTTTTCGAATTAACAAAGTGTCGTGATATTTAGTAAGATATACATATATGACTGTTATCTGAGCAACGTATAACGGCCCAACTCAAGAGTCACTAACGGCTACATACTTTAATCGCTCCTAATAAAGAATCACCATACAAATCCTGTATTAAGAAACGATTTAAGTAACCGTTAGTGACTCTGGGTTGGAGCGTAATATCTGAGTAGGTACACTTTAATACATATCATCCTAAGTACAAAACGATTTCTTTCTAAACACTATTCAGTTGTAGATACAGATTTTTAAGTGTTTTTTTTTTTACTTTTTTGACCCCCGACGTAAAAAGATGGATGTTATAAGTGTGTAAAGGATTACAAAGAAATGCAATTGACTAAAATGGATAACACTACACAGTTAACAATATAATTACTTAGATTTTAACCGTAAAGGTCAATAAATTTAAACGCAACGGTATCCCATACAAGTCTCTAACTGTAATGTAATACCCTTGTCAATGTCTTTTGTATAGGTTTGTGTACAGACCGACAGTTCTATACATATAAATGGTTATATAACAATCGACAGTATCGACGAATCTTATCGGACGGACAACGGTCACCGTCGTTTTACAACAAGCAACTAATATAAGATTGTATCGCTATACAATGCTTATTCCTGGCTGGAATTCGGCTTAGTCAGTTAGTTGCGCAAATTGTGAGTGAGGTGCAAGGGGTGAGCGGAGAGCGATTAGCGGCGATCTCGCGTTTAAGAACTTCACTTTAGCGACGCCATGTGACCCCTTGTAACCCCTCTCATAACCCCTGAGTATGATTCACCTGTGTCGCGGGTGGCGTGGACAACACAAAAAAACTTGAGAGGTGTCAAGGGACACCCGGATGGAACGAAGTTACTTTCGATTTAAGTATTGTTTTACACGCTCAGCAGTGTGATTCAGCAATATGAAACTAGATGGCGCTGTACAACTTTCTGAATCACTTCAAAAAGTGTCGTGACAACTTTTCTTAAGAATTTTTTCCGTCTAGCCCCCTTTCATATCGCGCGATAAGGAACTTCGTTCCAATAATTATAAGACATCACTTTAACACCCATGATCCGAGAACAAATATTTATCTATCATATAAATATCTGTACCATAGTTTTTACATTCTGTTCTGTTAATGTAGGTCACATTAATTAATTAGGAAATGAGGGAAAACCTGAGATATTATAGATATTCATATGGCGTGTTATGATGATACATTTTTAAAACTATTTCTTTAAAGTCAGATAGTTTTTGGTTAGATTTTGATTATCATTATGTAGGCTCTTTTCGTAAGACTGTCATCTGATTTTTTTTAATTAATGATTTAAACATCAGTTTAAAGCTGAGTTATTCGCTATTATTACTAATCCGTGTATGTTTAGTGTGTCTTATAAATCTTCCAAGGAAATTGAGATGGTATATTGTGAGCGTTTATTAACTAGTATAAATTTAAAATAAAAAAAACCGGCTGCTATCAAAATGCTAGCATGATATACTTTTTTGAAATCCGTGTGGGTCTTTAATTTGATAGCCATGTTGCATTATACAATTTATTTAAATTTTTTGATACTTAAAACAATGACATATCACAGCCACCATGTTTATTTATTTTTTATTTCACTTATCTAAGAACACTTAGGTTATCACGACAAATCTAGCGATATCTTAACTATACAAACCCGTTCAGTGGTTTGGAAGATATGAGGTAATAAAGAAAATAAATATGAGAGGTGTCAAGGGACACCCGGATGGAACGAAGTTCCTTTCGATTTAAGTATTGTTTTGTTGTACAGCGCCATCTCTGTAAAACTCTGTGAATCACTTCAAAAAAAGTGTCGTCATTCGTAAGAATCAAAAAGTGTCGTAATTTTCGTCTAGCCCCCTTTCACAAGGCGCAATAAGGAACTTCGTTCCAAAAATATTGTCATGTCTTGTCGTCTTCTTTGACGACGACTTGGTTGTCTTTGAAATATCGTTTTTGCATCGATTGCTCCTGACGACCAATCATATTATACTTATACCAAACGTCGGTCAGCTGACCGGTGGTGTCGACAGACAGTCTACGTCACACCCTTGACCCTTCGCCTTCCCCAATATCGATGGTCAACAATTATGCATCTGTAGCACTATTTGGCAAGTTTACTCTTTTGAGGTCCCCGCTCTCGCTTTACTTCGGTTTTTGTGCACATGATTTTTAATAGACATAGACATAGAGACATAGACATACGTTTATTTCCACGACACACAACACATGAATACAGTTAACAAAATAAAATAAAATAAATACAAAAGAATCACATGCGAAGAGAATTAAAAAAAAAAGATAACAATTATTATACTTAGTACCTATACATTGATCTGTGACGCTCGCATGTGTCAAGTGGCCGGGAAAATGGAGCTCACTCAGCACAATGCCGTAGCGTTAGCTACGGCGCTGATTTTCAGTGAGTCCAAAGTGATGTACGGACGTCAGTGCATTTATGAATGGTTTCAAGTATGAAGCATTCTTGAACTTATATATCGCTGACAAGTGAGGAGGAAGGCGTGAGGAAGGGAAGGAAGTGAGGGGCAGTGCGTTGTTGTTGTCCATTTGTAATTGTATAAGTACATAGCCGCTTACAAAACATACTGTGATGAGGACGACTAAGCCAATTGTATTGCTTATAGTCTGCAAATTACGTGATGAGGTAAGTGTTCTTAACTGTTACAAGATCTTATTATATATTATATATATTGATAATTATAATTATAATGTTGTTATGTTTATATAGAAATGTAAAGTAAAGTAAATAAATAAATAAATAAATAATAATATTATTGCATATCGTATTATACGTATATTAAAATTGAATTATTTTGCGAATTTATAGTATAAGTATTAAATATTGTAAATTTTAAAGATTTATTATCGTTTTTTTTTAGCAGCTGGTTTAGATATTTATTTTAAGTTAGATGGAGTTAATTTGCAGGCTCAGAAGGTGTATTTTTAATTTAGTCTTAAAAGATTTTATAGTTTTCAGACTGACCACCGGCGGCGGCAGGTCGTTCCAGATCTTGGATGCGGCAAATTTGAATGTTCCCTTAAATGCGTGAGTTTTATGACGGGGAATGTACAACGTGCCCCGTTTCCTAGTTTTATCGGACTGGATGTCGCGAGTCCACGTCAGCTTCGCGGCAAGATATGGAGGCATTTGAGTATGTAGAACACCAAACAAAAGAGTAGCCAGATGTAGTTTCCTACGAGATTCCATTTTTAAAATGTTTGCTTTATTTAAATAGGGAGTGACATGCGTGCGGGGGGGAATGGAGAAGCAGAATCTTGCGCACGCGTTCTGTACCTTTTGCACAAGCTGGCGACTGCGGGCTAGCAGTCTGGGACCATATACTACATCCATGTAGTTAAATTTGGATAGGATTAGGGAGTCACATAATTTAATGCGAATGTCAGTGCTCAAATATTGTCGAATTTGGTATAACACCTTTAGCCTATAAAAACAATTTCGGCTTGTGTTTAATATGTGATTTTCGAATTGTAGCTTTTCATCCATCAATAGTCCCAGATTGCGAGCTTCACTTACACGTTCGACATTCGCCCCTCGGATGTGTATGTTCGCTCCCTGCTCGGAAATTTTATTTATCTGATTTTTAGATCCTAGTATCAAAAATTTTGACTTTTGCCCATTTAATAGCAGTCCATTTAAGTGGCACCACGCTGCTATCCTATCTAGATCCTCATTAATTTTATCAACAGCTTCCAGGGTATTCCGGGGGTCAAAGGAGACGTACAACTGCATGTCGTCTGCGTACAAATGATATTTGCAATGCTGAATATTTTTGACAATGTCAGCACTGTAAATAGCAAATAGCGTTGGTGCAAGTACCGAACCTTGAGGAGCGCCGGTCATTATAGGCATCGGATTTGACTTCATTACTGATCCCGTATCACTACTACGTAACTCAACAGTTTGCATTCGGTTTCTAAAATAACTGTCGAACCATTGTATTGTACAACTACTAAATCCATAGTAACTCAATTTAGACAGTAGTATGGTTGTGTTAATGCAATCGAAAGCCCTAGAAAAATCAAGTAGTACTAGAATTGTTCCTTGCCCGTTATCTTGTGCTGTCAAAATGTCGTCGACAACATGTGCTAAAGCGGTTGCAGTACTATGGTTCTTTCTGAAACCGGATTGGAATTGAGGTAGGATGTTATTATTTTCTATAAATTTTAATAATTGTTCCGATACCAGTTTTTCGATTACTTTAGATAAACATGGAAGGATGCTTATAGGCCTTAAGTCATTTTCACAGATTGGATTTGACTTCTTAGGGATCGGTTTAACTAATGCATGTTGCCAGAGGGTGGGGTATGTCTTGGTCTTGAAGGATGTGTTTATAATATTAGTGATAGTTCCGAGTGTGACGGGTAATGTCATGCGTATCATACTTAAGGAGATACCATCGACCCCGATTGCATCTGATTTTAAAGATTTTAAAATTCTTATTACATCGGTTTCTTGAACTTCCGTTATGTTAAAAATAGCGTCCGTTGCTGTGTGAAATTCATAGTATGTTAAGTGTGAAAGCTGTATATCTTTATTACCAGGAACGTTCAAGAAGTGTTCATTAAGTGTATTTGGATTATTAAAAATCTGGCTGGGAATCTCGTTTTTGGTTTTTATCCTCACATTTGTTTTAATATGTAATAGACTTATTGTGGCGTTTAGATATTATATAGGTCACTAAACTAAGGATTCTATTTAAACACACAGTTTACAAGTTAACATACAGAGACGATCCCCGCCCTTCCAGTGACGTACGTCTCGCTTGACAGCCAGTGTCACCGAGAGACGTCACTGTCAATACGTCACACTTATAAATAAAAAAATGCATTAAAAATATAGCTCATGTTATTCCGAAAGTTTTTGATTTTTTTCAGTAGAAAACGGTACATAAAAGCAAATGTTTTCACTCAGTAATAATAATAATACCTATGTTTAGATCCCAATATTCGTTCGTACTTCAATGCTCATGTAATGCTGGCCATGCATGATCAAGTATATTTATCAAGTTTGCAGCAGACTTGACGTAGCATCCAATAAACTTGACGGTGTATGACCATGGTATGGCTATCTGGCTATATAGCTATCTCATACAAATTGGATGTCGCATCAAGTCAAACTGCTTTGACAAGTACACTTGATCGTGTATGGCCAGATTAAATTAAAGACTTGACCAAGTGAGTTCACATTCTAATCTACACTACGTAAATTTTCAAATATATCTGCCAGATGACACATGTATGACAGATAAATGGCGTTGTTATTGATTTGACGATTGCAAACTAGATGGCGTTGAACTTCAGTCGTGCGTTAGAGGCCGGAGCTGACACATACATTTTTTTATGACAGCTGAAGAATGACAGCTGAATGACAGCTGAAGAGCTGACAAAATAGTAGACAGGCCACCTGATGGTAAGTGTTCACCATCACCTTTAGACATAGACAACGCCAACGCCAGAGGAATCAATATCAAAGCTCCACCGACCTTGAAAAACTCATATTGCATATTTTTTAAGGACTCCATAGTGTTGCTACCTAATAATAAAGTATTATATTAAACTTTATATTCGACTATTGTTCCACTACGCTAAAAAAATTTGATGAGAATTAAAACGTAATGTTTAAGTATTCTGTGATGAGAATGACAGGTCAAATGTTTTTGTGTTGATGTTGACGTGCACCATCGACTTCATCAATGGACTGAATATGCCAAATGCATTGTTTTAGTAGTCTCAAACCACCTTCGGATTATTGCCTTTCAAATGAAACCATTTTGAGCCATATCGGTTGGATGGTTTCAGAGATAATAAAGGACATCCGTACAAAAATTTTTTTAATTTTTAATAATTTTAAACAATAACCTGAACTCGAGAATCGATTACAATACCGTAAGTGACACAGATAACATCTGAAATAACAGAAGTTTTTGTCAACTGATTAATTGAGAAGTCGCGTGCCAAATGTCAAAAAAAAAACAATCTAAGAAACTCGTACTACAATACAATCGAATTTGACTCTTATGACATAAGCAAAACTGTGGAGAGTCGACAAATTATGGTAGCATAGTGTCACAACTTGAAAAAAGACAATCGTATAGAAAGTTTTGTTTTCTATGGGACTTGATGAATGATGACCTAAATGGTTTTGAGACGTTTCTTATTGTTATTATTTTTTGTTGAGTAGGTAAAGGTTATATTTCCAAAGGCCACTGCGAC
Source organism: Thymelicus lineola (assembly GCA_963932265.1). Taxonomy (NCBI): domain Eukaryota; kingdom Metazoa; phylum Arthropoda; class Insecta; order Lepidoptera; family Hesperiidae; genus Thymelicus; species Thymelicus lineola. Next base: position 1,627,396 of record OZ010704.1, on the reverse strand, counting down.
AAAATTTTCTATTAGAAGAATTTTATATACGTACTAACGACCTGCGTGGATTTGATACCCAGCGGGGCAGAAATTTGAGTTTGAATTTCTGTTCTCAGTTTGAGTTTGTGTTGTTCAACAGTCTTTATGTGTTGTCCATGGCACCCACGACACAGGGAATCCTGTGATAAGCAGACCTATTAACGTTTTATCTGGTGACCAAGAGCTTCTTGGTAAGAGTCTCCATCCAACCTTGAGCTGAAGCCAACCTCTCCTGCTCATGCACCCTTCCCATCTGGACTACGGACGAGATGTTCGGTTGAGGCTCTGAACCAACCAGTTTATTTCTACAGTATGTACAGTCAGCAAAAGGATTAAATATGCAGAGCATAATTCTAAAACCTTGTGTAATTATTAATTTAACAAAATATTACTGTTATTTTTATTATAAAATCATTACGTAATATAGGTAGCATTTAACAATGATATAACACTAATATTCTGTACTATTAATAATTACAGATGGATTTAGAATCCTGCCCTGTATACATAGTGCAGTCTGCCCAATTCAACTATTTTAGGGCTGAACTTCTCATCTTCAGGCCTTGGTTCCCTATATGTATCCCCAGTTGTGTTTATAGAATTCAAAACGGCTGGACTGATTATGATAACAATTTCAGGCAATCTTCCGTTTAGCCCAGCAGCCGAATTTGAGTAGCGAGCTGATTAATAGAATAGTTACTACTTGGGACACTTTCTTTAACACAAAACGTATAAAACAAATTAAAAAGCCTTAGAAATTAAACGCTTTCAATCTCAAGAAGCTGGCTACGTGATCTTAACTAATAGTTATCGCACGCAAATATCCAACTTATTACCACGTTTTAAGTGTTATATTACCCTGGCGCAACGAGCTAAAAGTGAAATTAGGCACTTTCTAGATACACCCACGCGGTAAGAATAATGTTATGGTGGCTATATTGTTATGGTAATTGTGTGGGCGTTGGGAATTACCACTACCCTGGTAATAAGACTAATAAGGTTGAAGTGTTTGTTTGTATCTACATGATCTATCTGTCGGCGTTTTGAAGTCCACTGATGGACATAGGGCTCACTTAATTGGCCATATTTCGACCGGTTATGGGCTCCTTATATTCAATACCTAACTAGGCATCTTTTAGACGAGTCTGATTTATAGTAAACAATCATACGCCGAGTCACTAATGGTTATTTAAATAGCTCCTTAGTACAGAATTTGTATTGTGATTCTTTACTAAGGAGCGATTGAAGTAACCTTTAGTGTCTCTGAATTGGGGCGTTAGTGTTTTTATAGTAATTTTTAATTTAAAATTAAACGCATAATGAAATCAGTATTAATTTATTGCTATCACGATTTTTTATATTTTTTAAACCAATAAATTCATAATTTCAATAAAAAGTATTGCCAAGATAATTTACCAAATAAGACTTGTCTCATTTATCTAACTGTAGACAGACGGATATGAAATCATAAGCCTGAAGTTGCCTCGTCGTAGAAGGGTAAGAATTGCTCTATATCTTTAAAACACAAAAAATGTTTGTACGGATGTCCTCTATAAATATCTGAAACCATTCAACCGATATGCCTCAAAATGATTTCATTCGAAAGGCAATAATCCGAAGGTGGTTTGAAACCACTAAAACAATGCATTAGGCACATTTGGTTCATTGATAAAGTCGATTTTCCACTTTTCCCATACAAAAATTTGAAGATATTATTATGTGAAGATGGCGCATAATACAGACTCTAAAAACTGATATATCATCGTCATCAGAATTTTTTCACCGTAGTAGATCACGCCGGGTATCTACTAGTATTAATAATTTAAATATATTTTAAACGAACAAAATGTGTTGAATTAACCATGACGCTAACTTAGCGTAAAAAATAATTCCTTCCTTTATAAAATTCAAATTGGCTCAGGATTAAATGTTGAGTAAAAGCGTCAGTATTCTATTCACATAGCAATATCGGTTACAAAACGAAATATTTAATCCGTGTATTGATTCCGCTCACGATTTTCAAGAGACACGTTCCTTCAAGCCCCTATGACGTGTCAAATAAGAATCTACGACTTCAGACACATTTTATATACATAAACTGCTATAAGTCCTAAAGACCATGGACCAATAGAAATAAGGTTCAAAATCTAAGTTAAATTCGAAGAATACAAGTTTGCAATCGGGGTCACACACGCTCAATGTCACGTCATACTATCATAATGTTTTGGCATTTTGAAATCAACTGTAAGTCCAAGTGTTATAGTCGCTACTTGAATGAGGGTTCTGTGAGGGAATGCAGTCGTAAAACACAAGTTTCTTGTCAATATTTTCGTTTTTCGAACGAGGAAAAGTGAAGTATTGGATAACTCTTGAGAGTTCAATGGTGTTAACGAACTTGTTTAGTCATATACTATTACGATTGTATGTTGTTGACCTCCTCTACCGTTCAAGATATGGGTGTAAATCCTATACCTCTCTTCCTAATACGTATTTGCAAACATACCCGCTCTAACTTTGCTTTAGGAAATGTGTCTTACCTTATTTTCCCTTAGTAGGTACCCACGATAAAATATTTAAACAAAGTTATGAATTTTTCAAGTGTGCGTGAATGGGCAAATCCGAAACTATAAGGAATATCGGAAAATGCTCAAAGGAGTCTCGGGGCCAATTTTGATGAAAACCAAAACTGCATCATTAGATTTTCGATACATCAATATTCCTGGCTAGGAATCGAACCCGTTGATTTTGAAAAAAAATATATCCATAGACTCCTTCGAGCATTTTTCACTTGGCCCTCCACGCACACTTGGAAAATTCACCCAGAATAGCAGAAGGGGTATTCTATGGTATTGGGTATGGTATTGGGTATTCAATAATATTCCTTTTACTCTGCACCATGATATATTCCCAGTTCTCCTAACGTTCACATATTCCAAAGTACTTCAACACTACGTCATCAAATATCATCTGTTCTATAATACATTTATTGACAATTCCTTAATCTCAATATTTATTTTTTCTTCATAACATTTCTTATATGACAGTCTCTGTGTCAAGCGTTGTAAAATAGAGGTCCGTCCCTGGACCTTCGCTGGAGATTCATGGCCTCGCCGGCATATACATATTTTTATTATTTGTGAACTGTTAGAAATTTCAAACACTAAAATGTTACCTAGATCTTACTACAGTATATTAATGAAGACCAAATTCAAATTGTCACAAACAAAAAATCCAAAAATCATTAGATAATGTCTTATAAATACCCTCTATATTACATCTTCTATTACTATAATAAAACTCAAAGTGTCTGCTCGTCTGTCCGGGCATCACATAAAACCCTTGAACGGATTTGAATGAAAATTGGTAAAGTTGTTACTGATACCCTGGATCATACTTTAGATAACTTTTCATCCCGGAAAATTAAAAGGTTTCCCGGGAAAACAGGATAGAAGTTTAAACAAGTTAAAACATAATTTCCGTATGCAAAGCTGCGGGCAACAGTTAGCCACAATCACTTTAAAAATAAACGTGAGGGTACAATGTAATATGCTGTATTAAAAAACGTAAATAATTATTTCCACTTATAAGTTGTAACTTTAGTGGGGGCACGTTCATTATAAAAATTGACGATCTCTACATTGTTTCGTTGCTCTAGGTCTTCTCAATTAAGAGAAGAGAAAGCAAAAAAAGCAAAGCAACAACCCATAATTGTCCCACTGCTGGACTCAGGGTCTCCTCTCACAATGTGAGGGGTACAGGCCATAGTCGACCACGCTGGCCAAGTGCGGATTGGTAGACTTCACACACCTTTGAGAACATTATGGAGAACTAAGAGAAGATAACTTAAATGTAATTTGTCCTTTCAAGAGAAGAGAACTTAAATGTAATTCAGCACAGATTATGTGTGTTTTCCTCGTAACCCTTAGCAGCCACGTTACCAAGAATTTATTCCTATAAAAAGGCCGAGTATCGGCTACTTGTAAATTACGCATTTTTATGTTTCTTTTCATATTCTTTTAACTGGTCTCTGAATATTCTTGTGAAACATGCACAAGCTATTGTTGCTACAGATGAAATACAAAATTATGTATGAAATACAAAGCAATTAGATATAATCTTTACAGCAACCGAAGCTTTTTCTAACTACACAACCAATGACACAGATTGAATAAATTAAAGAATGATATTACAATTTTGTCTATCCAACACTCTTAAAAACTAATAATTAAGTTTGTCTCAGAGTGTAGTGATCACAATATCTTCATTAGCGACGCTGAGCGGTCGGTAGTTCGGTCGATAACAAGATTTACGGTTACTTACGGTAGTTTTTTATAGATTTAAGAGTCCCCATAGATAAAAGCAGTCTTTAATCGACGATAGATTTTTAATTAATCCAAGGAAAAAAATTATTAACTTTACGTAAATTAAATTCACATAACTGTATCTTTTCACTATATAATAAAACTGTCTACGACGACCAAAGGGTAATTTTTGTCATGAGTGGCAGTTTTTGACAACATAATATTTTTTGTAAAAAAAATATTTTTATAAAAAAAAATATTTTGAAGAAATAAATCAAAAAGGTTCAGAAGCCATCAACTGACCAACATTTGTAACAAAAATAAATCTCAAGAGAAATGTAAAGAATTCCGAATCATTTGAGTGTCCTTTTTTAACCTCGCCCTCACTTGTTATAAGCACAAATAAAAAACTCGCCACAACTCAGAAAGCAGTCATAAAAGAAAAAGATGGCTACTCAATCATCATCAAGGGAACATCGAGTATAAAAAGAGGTTAAAAAAATAACACACGACTAATATACGACGTAACGAGCGTAGAAATTGTGAGGGTTAAAAAGAAAGAAAAAATATTGAAGGATGACTTGAAAGGACAAAAAGCCTTAGCCTTAACTTCTTAATAACACCAAACAAATATACTTATTATTTATAATGTACAGCTACATTTAAAATTGGAAGAGGAAACTAAAATTATGGATTATTTGTAGTAAAATAAATAGGATATTTTTCAACATATTAAACGTTTACCAAATCGTTAAGTTTTAAAAATCTTCTTTGTTTTCATCGATTGTTACCATCGTATTCCAGATATTTCAGTACAGGAAATACGATTTCCAATAAGCATTAATAAAAGACGCACTATAGACTTCATGTTAGAAAGCTACTATCGTAAACGATGGTAGGTATGTGCTACATTTCGATGTCGATAAAATAATGTTTTTATCGATTTTATTATACATGAAATAATTTGGCGTGAGATAGCTTTCGCACCGTTTTAAAATACTGAGTTGCTGTATTGTAACTATGAAGATAATATTTTGTTACGGTCAAAGGAAATGACTCAATTGATGAAATATACGTAATATGATAACAATGATCATTGTAATCCACAATTGTTTTACGGCTGAGCTCGCTATAACACAGTAAAATATTTTTACCTTTGCATGTCTATCGTCTTTTTATCTTTATTTCATTTAATTTTTAAGAGTATAACGTCGCTTGTGCATTTAGTATAAATGCGATCCGATCCTACCAATATTGTTATTGTAATTTTAATATAAAAAAAAACTTGTGAAGATATGTATGTGGATGTTTACATGTTAACTATTTAGAATAAGATAGTATACAGATATTCCATGACCAGGACAAGAAAAAAAGATTAAATTATCTCGGTTGTATAATCCGCTCGGATTATTGGGACGTTTATATGTTTATGATATCCTTGTGTAAAACTTCCGCGAACTGGCGAGCGGAAACTAATGGAAAATATCGATAGATTTTACAATTAGTTCACAGCCATCCCTACGCGACTGCTAGTCTAGAAGCAATGTGCGTAGACCCAAGATGGCGACAAGAGCACGCTCACGCATATTAATGCCACAGTATTGTTCATAACGATCTTTATAGAATATTAATAAAGTGATAGCTGTTTCCAGATACAGAAAGCTTGGGTTCCCATGATGTCATAGGAAGCTCGTGTGACCCGGTCAATGACCTTACTTAATTCTCTGCAAACTAAGGATTTTTATCCGACTAGGTTTTACCCATGAGTTTTCCTAGTGTAACTTTTTTGGATGAAAGGTACTCTATGTTTTTATCTATGATCTTGAAGATACTTTGAGTACATCAAAATTTCAGGCCGATTCAGGCAAGGCGTAAAGGGTAACAAAAACAAACTTTCAAAAACCTAATAATTATTTGCCCTTAACAGAGATCGAACCCTGAACCCTTCGATCTACAGGGACACCAATTAAACTACAGCGTCGACTGCTACCTTCACAGCAACATTTACTTGATTATCCTAAGAAAAACATGCGGTATTGATCACAACCATTTCTCAACTTTCCAATTGATAACGCGTTGGCCACCGATGACCACTAATTATCAGTTCGTTCATTGACTTCGCTCTTTCCAGAACAAATGACATCACTAATGATTATAAACGGGTGTTTGCGAGCTCATAAAGGAGCTGAATTTTCTAAATGTTAAACGAATTTCAAAATTTTGGTATCGGTGACACTTTTACTTAGATATTTTTTAACATTTGGTAGGTGAACCCTCAAGCTATCTTCCCTCCAAGGTTGATTCAATACTTACGGAACACCCTGTATATAAGGAGCTTAGACCAATATTTAATTAACAAAGCTCCTTAGCACATTAGGTATTTAGAGCTTAACTTAGACACTAATCGCATCACTCACGCGTCCCCTAATAACGTGAAGCCCCAATAATCTTGCTAGGTGATCTAGCTCCTATCTAGGGCGTCTAGATTCCAGGCTCTCATTCAGGCTTACACAGTTTCGACAGCCTTAAACTCAAGATATTTTTATGTAACAATCAAAATAGCATAAAATAAAAAATAAATAACCGTTATAAAGAAATAGTCTTCGTATACATTAAATGTATTAAGTTAGTATTAGTCTACTTAACAACTTGTATTTAAAATGTATATTTTAAAAATACTTTTGAAAAGGAGTTTTAAAATGTGTTTGTTCTGCTGAGGATTTCAATTAATTGAGACCAACCTTGATTATCAGGTCATCATTATTATAAATATGCATTGTCATCGGAACCTAATCAATTTGTGAAACAATTCCGTAGGTTGAGAGGAAGTACTTCTAATTGAGGTTGCAACATATAGGTACATATTATAATACGTGCTTATTATAAAAGCTTGTAAAATATTATACGATTGATTTTAAACAATTATAAATAACTGTTTTTTTTTGGGAACATCCCAAAACCTAAAATATTATTTTTTTTGTCGTAATTAATCCCAATACATTAAATATCATTAATTTAAAATGTTAAAAATAGTACTCACTGTCACGTGACCTCAAACGCTATTTTGAGCCTATGACGTAATTTTTCGTATTTTATATGGAAATTCAACAAACTTCAGTAGACCGATAGTATTGAATATAGGTTAGTGACGTCACGTGACCTTTTTGGTGGGATTATTTGACGATAAATAACGCTTCACACTCATAGCCCCACACTAGGATTCCCCATATTTTGGGTGCCATACAACATAAAGACAACAACGTACACCCAGACCAAGAACAGAAATTCAAACTCATCATTCAAATGTCAGCATGCTGAGAACCGAACCCAGGACCCTTGGCACAAGAATCCGGCATGGTATGGTAACCATTTTAAACTAACGATAGGCATTCCGTATACGTCGTATCGTTCAATGAAGAAGCGGTAAAAGAAATGATAAAAGACATTATTTGAATGCAATGGGTCATTGATATTTATTTCATTATTTGTCCCACGCGTGTCCCTTTTAAGGGCGTCGCACACTGCACGGATGTCCTGCGCAGATGGGACATGGGACACATATTAATTACCTTATTTGAACTTGCCTATCCAGTTAATTTGAGGTATTATTTAATAGGGATGTTAACAGTAACTGTAAATTAATATAAATTTATGTTTAAAGTATTAATGATATTTAAACACCTAAAATATTATTGTTTTATCTAAATGAGTCACCATAAATTGAATATCATTCATTTAAAATCTTAGAGTAATAATATATACTATAGAGCGCGAGCAACGAAGTGGGAACAGTAGGCACGGGTGAGAACAACACGACGTTCCCGCCGCGAGCGCTTGTAGTCGTAATTGAATGCTAGCGGTGTGCGGTTCTAGAGAGATTTTTAAATATTTACCTATCAAAATGGTCAAATGTGCAGTCCCATCTTGCAAAAACGATAGTAGGAAACACACAAAATTGAAATCCAGTATCACATATCATCGGTAAGTTGATTTTTGTATTTATTTTTATGAAAACATATCTCGCATCGCGGGGTGAGGGGCGGGCAAGCACAAGACCGCCCGCGCACCGCGCTCACCCACGCTCCCGTAGCGCTCCCCACGCGAGACTCTAGTGATGTACGTGACTAACGCTGTAGTCGATATTTAATATACTTTGTATGGAACGGATTTTGCCGATGCGATTATTGCCATAAATTATTGGCTATACCGATATCAAATGATCCTAACTGCTAGAGGATAAATAAGGTTTGCCTAATCTCTAAACAGCAAATAAGAGTGTAAAAATAAAATGAATTATATTTTATTTATTAAAAAAATATTAATATTTATCAAAGGAAGTATCAATTTGCTACATAACGTCATTATTTTTTAAAAGCAAAGATTATTTGAATTATTTGCAGACGAACTGTAAATCATTTAGTATGAGGCAGCATTGAAAAAGACGTTTTTCTAAGACTTTTTTCGATAATGGTATCGGTTGATATATAACGGCCGATGTATCAGCATTAATATCGGTATCGTTATCTCTAGCGTAAACGTAAATTATGGAATGTTATATAATAATATCACGTCTAAACTGCTTATTCATTTATTTAATTGAGTCTATGTCTATATTTTCTTCGGTTGTTTGTACCATAAAAATTTACTATCTAAATAACAAGAATACTCGTGCAAAACTAAAAAACTGAGTGACTTTCGTATTTTAAATAACCAACAATATAGATCACACTCATAGCCCCACCACTAGGAGAATCTGGTATTGTGGGTGCCATTGGTATAACTAATGTACTGTAGTACAACAAATGGTGTAATAAGTACCTGGGCAAATGAGCTTGCTTATGTGAAAATAGAGAAAACGAATTTTCCCAGATATGAGACCTAGCTAGATCGGTTAGTTGCCCTCGTAAACCATTACATTGCAAAATCTAAATCGTTAGTACTGTTATCGAGAAAGTGATTAGAAACAAATATACAAATAAACATACATATTTATACAAAAAAATCTCGTTTAATAGTAGGAAATAAGATAACTTATCGAAATAACTTATCGATACCTCGTTGCCGATCGGCACGTAATTGATACATCCCTATATGTCATACACGCATCGATATACGTATCTATAGATCATCTGCCTACGATGCGTACGATGCCGTTTGTGTAATACTCGCGCTCTATAGTATATATTATTACTCTAAGTTTAAAATGTTAAAAATAGTACTCACTGTCACGTGACCTAAAACGCCATTATGAGGATATGACGTCATTGTCCGTATTTTATAAGCAAATTCAACGAACTTCAATAGACTGCTAGTATTGAATATCGGTTAGTGACGTCCTGTGACGCTTTTGGTGGAAAATTTGATATTAATTTTTGTTTATCAATTTATGATTTTAAATTGAACATTATAGTGTTTATAATATTTTTTGTCAACATTAAGGTTCTATCTATAAAATAAAATTGAATCCAAAAATTAGTCAACATTCCTATTGTAATACAACAAGTCAGCATTGATTTATACCAACGATTACCGCTTACTTTTTATTGTATTCCCGCAAAATAGAAATTTAGCAAAAAAACTCTATTTAGCAGCCAATAAATACTTCGCGTGCTTTTTTGCATATTATATAAAAAAGAAAAACATACAATAAATGAATAAATATAAATAACCCATTAGAAATATGGAACTTAAAACACCTGATGTACAATTACTTCGTATTGGAAGCTCAAGTAAACGCTTAGAAATAAGACAAAGAAAAGTGAAGTTAAAAATCGTAGCTTTTCGTTTAGTGCCTCCACAGCTGCTAATAACAAGCCATACATTGTTCACGTTGTCTGTAAAAGGTGAGAAATATTTTGGTACGTAAAAGCTTTGTACACTCGCTGTTAGAAAGTTATTTTACGACTGTTTGAGGATTGTATAAGTGGATGTATAGGGGTTTAACTTTTAAGTGTTGAGTTGCTTAGTTTACTGTAAACATGAAGACGCAAGGGTTAAGTGTTTTGGATACTTCGTCATCTGTAAAGCTGGCCCACAGACTTAAAAAGAGAACAGACGGATTGTCAGCAACAAATTCAGAGAAGCACCCATAGTAATACCAACTCCTCTATTCGTACAAGTATTACACGCACACATTGACACCATATGTTTATAATTGGCCGCCATTACCGCGTCGGATTGGTCGGACCGCACTAAAAATTACGCACACATGGTAAGCAGGTCACTCTCTATAAGACAAGGTGACGTCTGGTTCTTTTTTCAAGTCTGTGAGCTGGCCATGCACGATGAAGTATACTTGTCAAGTTTACAGCTTGAGTTGATGTGGCATCCAGTTTGCATGAGATAGCTCTATAGCTAGATAGCCATAACATAGCATAGACAATTAGCCATACAGCGTCAAGTTTACTGGATGCCGCGTCAAGTCCGCTGCAAACTTGACAAGTATACTTGATCGTGTATGGCCACCATAATACAAACTCTTGTATTCTTGTCGTCGCAAAACTCTTAAGAGTTGTAGATAGACTTAAAATTTACAAGATGGTAACGTATTATCTTGACGAATTTTAATATACTTTTTATTTCGTACTACGGAATAAAACTCAATGGGAAACTTCAGCCATTTCGAATTGACTTATAATTTGGTACAGTTGCTACTTTCGTCTCTATAGCAACCGTTGCTATTTTTTTATGGAAATAGCTGGCAAACGAACTGACGATCCACGTGATGGTAAGTGGCTATCGTCGCCCATGGATATCAGCAACACCAAAGGCATCACTGATGCGTTGCCGGCCAAGAAAGAGAGAAGAAATTGAAAGAAAAAATAGTAAGAAAAAACTGACTCTCAAGCTCCCAGTCAGAACACGACAGGTCGTTTGGAGGCTGACTCCTTCTCAAGGGTGGTAGCTATCCAGGCGAACCAATGGAGAAATAATAATAGTAATAATGGTATTAATTAGTTCTCCTTCAGGGCCGGCGTTGCATTGGCGATTCCTCTGGTATTGCTCATGTCCATAGGCGACGGTAACCACTTACCATCAGGTGGCCCGTATGCTTTTTCGTCTGCCCTTCAGGCTATAAAAAAAAATTAGCAATTAAAATCAATATTACCAATAAATATCGAGGGGCCCTACCACCAGCGGGCCGGATATAGTCACCTCTTACGACACCCATCCGGCATGGGATTGGAGTTAGTATTCTAAGCCACCCCAATACGGCTAGAAACTACTAGTATTTAGATGGTATAAGTGAAGAAGCCTAGTGTAGGCTACACTAGGTAGTGATTGTTTTATAATTGTATCACACTCATACAACACATGTTTAAACAATTTAAACATACAATTGCAATTGTTTTATCATAGTCACTAGTATTGTTAGTACTAGTATTGTTAACTGCAGATAAAATAATGTGGGAACTCGAATCTGGCCATTGAAAAGCAACACAAACGGACAATACTTAAACGTTATTCATACTTATGACTCTCATACGCCTACCAAAAAATATTATGCAAAATTCTTCTTCTTTAATCGGTCCCTCATTACTGAGGCTCGTGGTCACAGGAAACCCTTAAATGGACAATCTGTCTCCATCGGCTCCAGTCTGAAGTATCTCCTCACAGTGTATGACAGGATGTCAGTAATAATAATAATAATAGTAAAAAGCGGTTATTTTAATATTACAAACAGACACTCCAATTTTATTTATTTGTATAGATTATAATTCTTCTATAATATTATTATATTTGAAACTTTATGAACATGTTTGGATGTTTGTTGTTTCATCACGCGCTATCTATTTTATGAACTATTTCACAAGTCTCTCAAATATATCTTTTGTAATTGTTTAATTAATCTCCTTTTATTTGAAATTCGATTCAGTTACCGATTCTTAACAAACTACTTTCGGCAACTTGTTGTATAATCTCATTTATTATAAAGTCGATTAGTTAACCTTCTAATCTAACCTAAGTCAGTTAACTTCAAAAACCGGGCAAGTGCGTGTCAGGCCACGCGTATCTAGGGTTCCGAAGTAGTAAGTTTATCGACTATACTCACTAACTACTTATGTTAACATAGCCGTGATAGTTTTCCTTGCCATTTCCATGCCAAATTACTTTCTAGCATTAAGGGTCTCGGCGCTTTGCTTCGGACATACGGACGGACAGACGGACAGACGGACGGACAAATGAACGGACGGACATGACGAAACTATAAGGCTTCCGATTTTACTTCGGAAACCTACAAATGAGTTTTTAATTCGGTTGTATTTTTTTATTTTGTTACTTCAGTATTTCCTCATCTATCACCGATTTGGAAAATTATCTTTTTAATATCTGCAAGTATCCTTTTAATACTTCCAGATATTTATCAAAATCACTTCTGATGATGGAATCCATGGAGTTCAACTCTTCATTGGCAATGCAATTCTTTGATATAATATTATATGTTTTACAGTTTATTCACACGAGGACGATTCGTGTTTTTTGCCGTATCGTCATTTTTCACGATTCGTATTTTTTTTAACAGTGGCAATGGTTTTTGAATGGCCATATTCACATGAATCACGAATCATCAAAAATTACAGATACATTTCAAATTATGTACCTTTTAAAAATTACGTTCTTCAAAAAATTCAAATCAAATGTGAACATCTATTCAGATATCACTCACCTAGTAATATAATGACACTTGCAAAAAATGCGAAATTAAGTTTATATGGTAGTTATACGTGTTTAAAAGTGCACAATCTACATAGTGGTAAATATGTATTAATGTCTCTACTAGTAACCAAACCCATACAATCTGTAAAAAACGTAAACAGAACCCATAAATTAATTTTAAACATTTTTATAAAATTTTTGAGCCTCGTTTCTGTATAATGACAAACGTAGATGTGCCGTTGTATTACTGGGTGAGCGATATTTTGACGAATCGCGAAAAACTCGTTTCGTATGCAATGTGAACCATCATGACGTATCTTTTTTTTTGACGAATCGTCAATGACGGGTCTCATGTGAATCAGTTCTCACGAAGACTGTTTTTTGAGGTCGGTCTTTGTTAAATTTTAATAATTATTTATGTCACTTTACTAGTAATTTTACTGAACAACTCATCCCTATAACAAATTATAGGGCATTCGCAAATATCAGACGCACTACAAACCAACTATTAGTTCTACTCCGTTTGGTTCAGACCTTTTAAATAAATTAATATTTATTTCAATGCCAATAAAGTTTATTTTCGCTATTTCACAATTACCGTATTTTCATGCAAGTCAAATTCATTCTTATGTTCATACTTGCAAGGCTTTTTTTACTTTGGTAGGACTCTAGTTAAGCACAGGGGTGTCCATCGATGCGAAACGTCACTATATAAAATTGTTTCAAATGATACATATGGTAGGGTCAATAACACAACACGCGATTCAGTGCTATTTTTTATGTGCTACCAGTAACTATGAAGAAATAAAAATGGTAACAACTAAATGTCAAACAATATTTTTTATTTATGAACGAGTTCTAGAGCTGGTAAACTGTGCTATCTTTTTGTATCGATAATATGTCACGCAACTTTTCTATAAGTATTTAATACAAACGAGCAAAAAGACAGCAGATATCGATGAAAAGGTCTTCCAAAAATATCATGGGTCTTGTCAGGCTATTTTTGGATTTAGGGGTCCGTTTGCGAAATATTTGGCTTTAACGTGGTAATTTTCGTTACAGTCAAGTGTCCCCACCCTACTGGCTAACGGTTGGAGTTGGACAAGTAAAAAAATTCTTAAAATTAAGTTATATTATGATAAATTTACAAGGAAATGTCGATAAACTTACTACTTTCGAACCCTACATTGCGTCTGGCCTGACACGCACTTGCCTGGTATTTTAATTTATGTATATAGATATGTGTAAACACTTTATACAGGCAAAATAATTGATATATCTTTATTTGGGTTACAGCGTCAATTGAACCTTACGATAAAACCAGCCAGGATTGTCACCGTGTCACACTATAAAAAAATTTTATCGTCGTCAATGCTAACTTCTTTTTCTTTTCGTTACAGATCGCAGCACACAGTGGAAAGTTGTTTGAAGGTACGTGTTTTAGTTTTTGTTTCATAAAAAACTATAAAAGGTAAGGTAAAAGTGTAGCGTGACCTTTACTTAGGGTTGGCAATATGTACTATTAGGTTATATGAATATAATACTATTATGAAGTATGATTAGTATTCAAGAAACTAGTTTGGTATGAATGAAACTTCTGTTGCATACATTATCAGGTATATGTGTAAAATAAAGTAACGGGCGCCCAAACGGTGGCATTTGATGTCAAGTGTCAACCCATTAATGGTGCACTACTGAGCACGGGTCTCTTGAGAAGGCCTAGAGTATACTCCACCACGCTGTTCCAGTGCGGATTGGTGGAGAGGTTAGTGGCCAACCCGTGTGTCGGAAGATTTTCATGCCGCCCGAGGTCCTCCAAAATGGCTTAACGACTGTTATCTTATGACAACAACCGGGACCGACGGCTTTACGTGCCCTCCGAAGCACGGAAACGCTCAAGAATTTTTTGCCACTAGCGGTCACCCATCCAACTACCGACCGCGCCCGCTGTTGCTTAACATTGTCGATCTTTTAGGATCGAAAAAAGACGGTTGTGAGCCGCCCCGGGTGTGAGCGCTTCTATAAAACGGTGGTACTTAAATTGGTCCAATTAGACCAATGCGCAGTAAATATTGTTCAACACGACGCTGTCTCATGTAGTTCGTAAGAGAGAGTATTGGCGCTTCTATTTGCTGGTATGAAGATTTGTGTGAAATGTTTTGACGGGACCATTTGAAAACATTAGTTGGATAGGATTTCAGAGCTATAAGGAACCCCATACCATCCATCTATCCATCCATCCATCAGCCCTTGGAGGTCCACTGCTGGACAGTTAGGCCTCCCCTAACTTGCGCCACTCTGACCGGTCCTGAGCCTTCTGAATCCAGCGGATGCCCGCTATCTTCTTCAGGTTCTGTACTCCGTTTTCCGAGACGTGGGCGCCATTCGAGGACCTTTCATCCCCAACGGAATCCCATAAACCTTCTGAAAATCCATTAATGGACCAAGCCAAGAAACTGAAGAAGGTATAGCACCAGGTTCCATCTAGGTCGCTGGTGCTGCCATCTTGTTTAAATTTTCTCTAATCAAATCAAATTCTATAGCAATTCAAATTTAAATTCTGTAGAACTTACCCACTTAAACCCATAATAATTCAAAGATTAGAATAACGAACACTTGAATTCAAACAAAACAAGTCGGTTAAACAACAAACGTATCTGCCCGCAAATTAAAGTAAAAGTCGAATAAAATATGTCGCATAGATTTAACGATGCAAAAAGGCATAGTAAACTACTAAGTAACCATAAAATATTGATATCGGCTTAAATATCGTATGGAATACAAAACATGGCCTTAATTGTGTAGCAACAATGTATTTAATGCTCCATGGATGGTCCTTAAGGATAAATGTGGTACCGATATGGCGCTAGTTCGATTACGAATGGAATTTTTATGACTTTAGTTGGGTAATGAAGGAAATAAAAGCATGCAAAGTTTGCTAAGGGGCTGTTAGGATAAATATTATATATCTATGGTCGTGTATTAAAGCCGGCCTTGACCTTTTGGTCAATGGTACTGACATTGATGGTCATTTGACCACCAAAAAGGTGGGTCTACTACCCTTAGGTTTAGCTGTAAATATAAAATTTCTGGCGATATATTAAAACTTTTGGAACGAAGTTCCTTATCGCGCGTTGTGAAAGGGGGCTAGACGGAAAAAATTCTTACGACACTTTTTGATTCTTACTAATGACGACACTTTTTTTGAAGTGATTCAGAGAGTTTTACAGAGATGGCGCTGTACAACTTTCTGAATCACTTCAAAAAACAATAAGTACTTAAATCGAAACGAACTTCGTTCCATCCGGGTGTCCCTTGACACCTCTCATGTTTTTTTTTACTAGATTTCATTGATATTACTAGTAAAATCTCATTTTTGATTTCTAGGTTTAATTACCAATTTTAAATGGATTAATGAATATTTCAAGCGCATACACAAAGCTGCAAACTCAAATACATACTAATAAAATAAATAAAAGAAAATATTTATTATTGCCACACAATAGAATAAATTAACTAAACACTTAAATCTAAGTTACATAGCTTAGATTAGCTAGTTATTGTGAGCTAAGGAAGAGTCTCAGCTTCTGCTACCACGAGAAACCTCGTGCAGCGCTGTTTTTCAGACTCTCCCTCTAGGTGCCATTTGGGTCATACTATGTACAGTAATAAAATAAAATAAAATTCTTCGTACATTTTGAATCAATTTGTGCAACAAAGTTCGACGCTCACATGAACGACTCATCTATTAAACTTCATGAATATTCCAATTACATTCATATGATTTAATTAATTTTCAATCCATTGAACTCTGCTTTTTCAAAAATAGGTCGGTTCGATAGTATGCATGTAAATTAAACCAAACCTATAAAAAATTTCAATATATAATTTCATAAGCATTTTATTACGACTCTAGAATATAAAATATAAATGATATTATCCTCGCTGTCATAAGAATAACTGAATAGGCAGGATTATCTTATATGTATTGCGTTCCGTACAAAATATCTACTCGTATAAAATTAAATTATTCATTAAGTTAATGCGATACAACTATATTTCTTGTTTTTGATTTCGATAACTCTGTTTTTGATGTTATTCGATTTGGAAAAATGGGATTTGGAAAAAATTGTCTAAAACATTTTATTATATTCATTCATACGTATACATACGAACAGGTAAACACATAACTAAATCGCATAAATATCGATATCTTTATAGAAAAAAAAATTATATATTTAGAATAATAAAATAAGACTACAAGACACAAAAGAAGAAATAATCAAAAATTTTAACAAAAAATAACCGACTTCAAATTTAAGACTTATATGCTTTTGACATGGATGCCATTGTCAGATCTCGCTCAAATTTATGTGGGACCACACGACTAGCACCAGCTTTCGATTAAAAAAAGAATCATCAAAATCGGTTCACCCAGTCCAAAGTTCCGAGGTAAGAAACATAAAAAAATACAGTCGAATTGAAAACCTCCTCCTTTTTTTGAAGTCGGTTAAAAATACACATTCCTTTTTAAATCCTGTAATTTTGAAATGACCACGGAACACTAACATAGGCACAAATTAAAAGCAAAACCTGGCTACAGATATTAAAAATTAAAAAAAAAACTAACTAAGTAGCGAAGCTTAATAACAGGCAGGCTTGAGGTTCGTCCCACTAATTAAAAGTCGCATTAAAAACTGGGATGTTGATATCCCAGGGGATTCGTTTTTCATGTAATTTCTGTACAGCTTGAGTAATTGACTACATTAGCAAGCGCATGCGAACGAGTGAGCTTTTGAATTAAATGAAAAACTTTTTTTAATTAATGGCAGACGCACTCTAACTTATGTAATCTAACTATATATTGTATAATCTATAAAATTAATTGTAGTTCATTATTATAAATAAGTATTTTACTTTGTATTGCTTCAACGTCTATTTACAACGAGGATCCTAGAGATAGGCTCGCAAAACCCTATAGATGGATAATTATTACTATAAAGTATTAGGTAAGCAGTGATAGCCTATTGGTTAGAACGTTGGTCTCCCGAACGCGGGGGCCCGGGTTCAAATCCTGGCACGCACCTCTAATTTTCAAATATTATGTGCGTATTACAAGTTAATTATCACTTGCTTCGGTGAAGGAAAACATCGTGAGGAAACCTGCACACCTGAGAGTTCTCCATAATGTTCTCGAAGGTGTGTGAAGTCTACCAATCCGCATTTGGCCAGCGTGGTAGACTATGGCCTGTTCCCCTCACATTGTGAGAGGAGACCCTGAGCCCAGCAGTGGGACAATTATGGGTTGTTTCTTTGCTTTTATTAGGTAAATGGATGGGGCCTTTACGTCAAATATATTGACTATCGTCTCAATTTTTATTATATTGCTGATGATAATAACAATCACTATTATGGATATTTAATATTTGAAAAGTTCCTCAAATTCCAACATTAGAACTGAATTTGGTATCGACGCTTGAAAGGAAAAATTGATTTAGCTACATTGAGCTAACTTTACAGGAAAGCAGTTTAAAGTTGGAATTTTAAAAAAATCATATATTTTTGTAATCCTCCTACCGATATTATTCTTGTTGTTTTGGAATCCTTATTTTTATCATCTATATTGTGGCATATACCTACAACAACTTTTCTAAAAATTCAACTTTAAACTATTCTCCTGTAAAGTTAGCTTAATGTCGCTTGGTAAATTTTTCCTTTCAAGCGTCGATATGATATTGGTTTAATCTAAAATTAATATAGTATCCTATCAAATAAAAAAAGGACTTCTGTTCACTAAAAGTTGATTATAAATTTTTAAATGATTTCAGTTCATCGAATCATTTAGTAGTACGTTCACTAACAGACACGCTAACAATCATATTATTAGATATATACAATATGCTATAAGTATATATTTTTGTCTGCAATCATGAATCAATCCCAACAGAATTCCGAGTGTCAAAGGCTCAGTCTTGCAAAGCGGAGTCTCAAATCTAGCAAATACATTAGCAACGGTGTCAAAGATCACGTTGTTTCCACGAAACCATCTTCCTCGGGCCTAAATACCACTAGAGGTTCTCCTCGTTTATCCGCTGCGAATCGGTTAGGGTTTTGTAATGTTATGTTTCTATTTTGGCTTGATAATCGTTTTTGTGCCCACATTAGAAATAATTTATGTTTTATCCTATAGTTAAAAAAATTACATTTGATGTTATAAATTCTTCGTCAGCAAATATGTAGTCGATCATTATGATTATGCCCAACCGAGAATCGAACTGGGTATTCCTCGCTTGGTAGGCAGTGTAAATTGCGCTACAGACTATGGAGTCATCTGCACATTGCATGTAATGTACGAGTAAATTACACTTGAACAACAAAATAGCTTCACGGAGACTAAACACAATAACATAGCACAATTTTCAGAATGGTTGAACCATAAACACTTCATTTGAAGGGATACCCAAATCTTGTTTCTCTTTCTTACTTTTTCCTATTTAAACTAGCATGGACAAATAGGCATTGCTTTTGATGAGGTTCTTTCTTCTATCAGCCAGCGAGTCAATGATGTCCCTTGCAACAGGGGTTACTCAACGATAATCGAGTAGGACCTTAACAATAGATGGCACCTCCATGACATTTGCAGTAGTATATGTTTTATCTATCACATTTTGCCCTGACCTAACCTGCTTTAGATATGAATGTTGACCTATAAGATTTTTTATGTTTATTAATTGACATTTAATTTAATTTGATTCGATTCCGGCTCTTGTATCACGAATGTGCCTAGGCAGCAATAGATAGTTTACCACTTACATTGGATATCCGTTGGATTCAGAACCCCTAACCGGTAGGAGTGGCGCTAGTGTAAAGAGGCTTATATCCTATGGCCTTCTTAGGGCTGATGGATAAATTAATTTACATTAGATAGTGCGTTAACATATTGTCACATTAAACGAAATAACCCGTTTGCCAGCGGATAAATGAGGGCACACTCTTGAATGCGACCCATGCAACGCTACAGGCAGAAATGTCATACCTATTTGCATAAATATTTACTGGAAGTTGGATGTAGCTTACCGTCGCGGTCCGCCAATATTATGTTTCGAGGTATACAAATTATCTTCAATGTAACCATATTGTAACACTAACAACTTACAGAGAATTGTGGTCTTTGTTTTTGGGAGAAAAAAGGGCGAAACTGTCAAATGTTTACAGGGTAATTTTATCACATGACAAAATTGTCTTATAAGAAAATATTTTTGTTATTAGAATCGAACGGTCAAAACTTAAATGTGGTCAAAACTTAAACTTCAATATTGATATATTGTGGAAGTGATCAAGAAATTCCCAAGGGTTCTTGACAACTAGGGTTGCTTGACAACAATGACAACGCACAAAGATAAAACACAAACTCAGACCGAGAACAGAAATTCAAATTAATCATTAAAATCTGTTAATACTGTAACCATTGCCCATGGAGAGTAGAGGTAAATTAGAATTGCCTCATATGATGAGAAAGTCCAGATATAAGCAGTTAATGGGTGCTTGCATAGGCAAAGGGTATGGTGTGATTGTAGCAGTTATTGACAGATTGAAGCTAGTGATAGTCCTGTACTTTTTATGGAAATAGCCGGCAAACGAGCTTAACGCAGTTTGACGGACTTTTTAACCGACTTCAAAAAAGGAGGAGGTTCTCAATTCGACTGTTTTTTTTATGTTTGTTACCTCAGAACTTTGGACTGGGTGAACCGATTTGGATGATTCTTTTTTTAATCGAAAGCTGGTGCTTGTCGTGTGGTCCCACATAAATTTGAACGAGATCTGACAATGGCATCCATGTCAAAATCATATAAGTCTTAAATTTGCATTAAGTATGTGCGTGATAAATGGACGAATAACTCAATATCGCGCCAACCGATTTCGATGATTTGATGATAATTTTTTGTTAAAATGTTAGATTATGCTCAACCAAGTCATTTCTCCTTTACTTCTATACTCCATGCCATTGCCTCACAAGAGTCGTCAAAATATAGTGAGTATAGTTAATTCTCTAAATGTAGTTTATTTGATTGGTATCTGATTTAGTCCAACTAACAGTACCCCAAATCAAATGAGACAGGCCTGTCAACAAGCAAACGTTATCATCAGCTTTATATTTGAAAGCTAAGACCAGTGTCTATTGGGGTCGAGGTCTACCATGTGACAATCTCGCTGATAGGAATCCGTGTGGGCGCCCTTATATTGTTAGAGACATGCTGGATTGAGCTATGTATTGTAAAACACACACACAGCGCAATATGATCTTATAGATAGTACTAGCGCTTTGCACGCGGTTTTGCCTGTTACCGTATTATGGTCGTAGCACACATATCAACTCGTAAACGGAACGTAAACGTATCAACTCTTGCATGTCAGTATTCTTTGTACGAAACTCCCTACTGTAAAGCACACTTATCGGATTCGTAACGTAATCGCCTCGCCTCGAGACAAGCTCACGAATCGCGGTACGGTGCGTGGACGACTTGCCGTAACCGCGCTTACGTCTCACCGTACGCTATCCTTCGACTTTCCGTTTCCTAGTGCACGCCCCGCGCCGCTGCGTCGGCGAACTGCTGTCATTCGAGCCGTAAGCGCGGCGTCGCCTAGCCGTAGCCGAGTCGATTTGGAGCTGTTGGTCGGTTGGTAACGCGCTTACGTTAGGTTGACGGCGAGGCGATCCGGTGCCGATCCCTTTCCGAGTTGATATGTGCGCTACGACCATTACCATGCCGGATCGCTACGCCAAGGGTCCTGGGTTCGATTCCCAACGAGGCGGGAATTTGAATGATGAGTTTAAATTTCTGTTCTCGGTCTGGGTGTGAGTGTCCTTGTCTTGTGTGTTGTCCATGGCACCCACGACACAGGGAATCCTAGTGTGGGGCTATGAGTGTAAAGCGTAATAAATAAAATTAATTAATTATATAAATATCATGAACTACCTGTGTGTTAAATTTCATTAAAACTTGTTCAGTACTTTTTGCGTGTGAGTAACAAACATTGATACATCGTCACAAGCTTTTGCATTAACAATAAGTAACCAAATAATGTAATTTCTTACTTTCATTCTAAAGTATTAGATACAAGTTAATCCCACAGGATGCCACATGATAGACACAAGCTGTGAACATATGAGAATGTTAACTTCCCATAGGCTTGTTCTCTGGGAAAACAATTGTCGGAACAAAAAATATGACGAACTGAGCTTGCAATCCCACATTGCAAACGGTTAAATCTAATTGTGTTCAGCACTGCGGAATTGTTAGTCTTATATCGAATCGACGTCAACGGCGTATTCTTGAGCCAACCCTAAAAGTAATATCAGGTTATGATGCTTATCATAAAAACTTGACTAGTGCATATTATACTCGTTATTTTTAAAACTATCCATTATAGAAATAATAACAAACAATATATTTGAAATCCTTACAATAAGCCCTTTCATATGATATACCACACGATACGGTTTGCAAAACAGTTTTTGATTAATTTTTATTTCATTATTTTTTTCCAAAATTCAGTTGTTTACTTTATACCTTTGTCTTTGGGTCACAAAAAAGTACATGAGTACCAAACAACTCATTTGGTCCAGTAGTTTCGAAGTAAATTGGCTGTGAACAGCGGTCGCCCGGACGCACCAGTGATCCCGTAAGGGTTCCGTTTTTCTTTTTTTGTACGGAACCCTAAAAATTCATTGTCATCGAAACGATAGCAATATGCAAAATAGGATAAAAGGTAGTAGTTCTAACACAGCTTGCAAGATTTGACTTGAACAACACATCTTGTGCAATTCAAATCTCCCAATTTAAATAAAAACTTGTAAGAAACGAATAATTTTCGGGTGTGGGTACTATTGTCAAACATGAGGTTTATTAAAAGGTGTCCTGTAACATACAGAACACTTAGTTTTTGACAACTAATGAACTTTCCATTCGAACATAAAATAAAAGACGCCTTCGTATGTAAGTTGTTTTGTTTGGTACAAGTACACTTCACTCAGCTAGAGCGACGTCTGGTCCACGCCCTAGTAATGAATTCCCTGTAACTGGCTATTAAATGCGATCCTTAAGGAATAATGGTACGAGTCAAGGAGGATAATAAACATGCATATATTATAGTAAATCGTAAAAGGTTCGTGACTGCAATTGAATATATTTTATAAGATAGAACACGAGAATATATTTGTTTTCCGAATTAACGTTCCTTGAATTTATATTCCGGTGGTATACTGGGATATTTTATATCCTGACGAATGAGGAAGTGGACTACCTTGGTAAACGGTCATTGCCGTTGTTCAATAACAAGAAAAATAATCCAAGGATTATTAGTACTAATACTACAGAAGCCATCCGGATTAATGGCAGGTTTTATCGGTATTACGAGTAATATGCATAATTCATTCATTCAATTTCATTGTCAATTCAGTCATGAACATAATAATTTCATTTATTCATTCAATTATTTCGTCAATTATAGATTATACCTAATACTGGCATTATTATCTTTCCGTAAAACCTGTTTAGTTACCGTCCTTTTTCTCGTCAGTCAAACGATTCATAGTGTTCCGGCTGGGAGCTTAACATGAAAGCCAGTTCTAACTTTTTTCTTCAATTTATTTTCTTGTCCAGCAACGCATCAGTAGCCTACGGTGGTATTGATATCTATGGGCGACGATTACCACTTACCACGAGGTAGCTTGACTGCTAGATCATCGTTTTTTTAGAAAAAAAGGAAACAAAAAATATTCCAATATTTATACTTACGTCATACATGCAAATGGTATATTTTGCTACGCGAACCAACTTGTTAAATACCCTGCTACTGCACTAGTATTACTTATTTATATACGTACTATT
This sequence comes from Thymelicus lineola, assembly GCA_963932265.1. Taxonomy (NCBI): domain Eukaryota; kingdom Metazoa; phylum Arthropoda; class Insecta; order Lepidoptera; family Hesperiidae; genus Thymelicus; species Thymelicus lineola. Next base: position 1,603,524 of record OZ010704.1, on the reverse strand, counting down.
AGGTATATATTTCTTTCCAGTTTAATTCAGGGTTTAAATCGTATTTTTTACTAAATAATTAATTAACTTAAAGAGTAAATTACATTTTGTCACTCATCCAACTCAAACAACATCCGATGATATTTTAGAATCGATGCGAGTTATCAAGCTATCAATGAGTTTTTCTCTTTTCTTAACAGACGCAACGGATACATAAATAAATAAAAAACTTTTATCACCTCGCCAATAAATAAATAAAATTAACGACGTAATCGAAGACGTTTCCCGTTCGATATTCAAATTGTATCACCGTCGCGTCGCTTTATTTTATACGAAAAGACGTAAAGTCTCCAGTGATTTATTTGGCTATAAATTTATCGACATTTTCTTGACAAGGTACAGCACTATCGCACTGGTGGCATGACTTTATGGTAAATGTTTATTTTTAGGGTTCCGTAGGTTAACTGGTATAATATCTGACTGGTTTGTCACATCACATGCGATTTACTCCTAAAATGAATAGTGTGGGTAAATTATAAAACAAAAGGAACAATTTTTCTTAAGTATAATAAATGTTTTACACTTACTTTTTTACATTTAACTTTTTTGTAACGGTAACTTTATAATAGTTTACTGCAGTACATTTTATGTTATGTTGTTAGTTGGATAATGAGTGATTTTTTTATATAAATAAATAGTCAAAACGGTATTCACTGTCATCGTCTTAAGGGTGAAACGTGTATTAAAAGGATCCTTGATTTCATGACTTAGTGCAAACTATATAGGAGAAAGTAATCAAACACTGCAATCTATAAATTATGTACTTATGCGTATAATAAAAACTAAACATTTTCTTTATTATTGTTACATAATATTATAGGTTTTACTACAATGGATATTGGCGTGTTATAATATAAATAAAATATAAAAGGAAAACTACTAATAAGAAGTATTTATCTTGCCTTGTAGCGAATGATTCTGAATTCGATTCCTAAGATAGCCTTGAATTCTAAATCGTGTGTAAATCCTAATACCAATCAAAAAGTTAATGTTTATTAAGTTTAAACGCATAGCAACGCATTTGTAACTTCCCTGGTGTTAGAATTGCTGATGGTGACTTTCTTTCATCATTTGCCGATCGTTAAAACTAAATAAACGTACTTAATAAAAATAAATAAATAAAGTAAATTCACGCACCAATAAAATTCTAAAGGAAATCTTAACATTAACACGAAATGAATAAAACATACCGAGAAACCAACTATTGGCGCCTACCCAATTATAAATTTATCGATAACTTTCACTATGTTAATATTCACATCACTATTGAAATGGTGCTGGAAATATCAATACGGACATTAATATGCAAATCAATATTTATCTCTGAATCTTGACTTTGAACTTTCCAGTTGTTTTAATAATTATATAACTAATCTAGCTGTTGCATGAAGCTGGCCTTCGATGTTGTGAAAAAATACCAGATATGTCGGTTTAAAGAACTTTATTGTCTAAAGAAATTATACAATTTCACTTATTAGACAAACTTAAGCTAAAATTACAAAATAATTACAGTGAGCGTGCCTGCTAGAAATCTAAAGATTAACAATAATATATAGCAACTATTGTAAAAACTATTATTAATTTAACTTATATATCGATATTTTGCACTACGTACGCTAGTGCCTCCTTTTTTAAATTTGTACATAGTTTTATGTTTCTAGATATGTTTCTCTAAATATCTTCCATTACTGACTTCGCTTAGATGTTATGTACAGTCAGCACAAGAGTTAAGTACGCAATGCGTGATACAAAAACGTTGTGTTTAATACTACAGAAAGTTTGTGTTATTATCAATGTTTAATGCTACCCATATTCGTAAGTGACATTATCAATACTAGCTTACTCGTTCCCATTTCGCTGGGCGTCGAACTTTTTTACTTGTGATGAAGTTAAAAAATATTATTATTCACTATGAAATATACCAATATCACTCAGTAATAATGTAGCTTTCTACTGGTGAGAGAATTTTTGAAATCGGTCCAGTAGTTTTTTGAATTTATTCGTTACAAACATACAAAAACACAAATCTTTCTCCTTTATAATATTAATTAGGGTAGATTGACAATGTTTGAATCATACCTTGCTTACCTAATTCTGTTGCTGTGTGTACATACACGCATGTATCTTAGGTGGGTGATAGAATAACATAACTATAAACAAGATTATTTGATCTAATGCCGAAATAACTAATACTAAATAACGATCAAATGATATAACGATTAATTGATATAATTTTATACTTCCTATTTTTACATGGTCTAACAGACATTTTATATAATGCACATATTATTATGAATGAGTATTCATAACCAAATTAAATAATATACTTACAAAGCGCTAACCCTGAAACATTTGTCCAAATCGCTGTTCAAGATCTGGGAATAAACCCCGCGCGCCTCTCATATGTTTCACCTATGTCCATTGGCCGATTGTATAAAAAGAATTTGTTAGACTATGGTTTATAAGGTAATATTATTAGCTACCTTTTTTCTCTTGGATACTTCGTGAGAGCGTAATATGACCAGGTTAATGACTCTGAGCCTGTTTTAAAAAACGCGTCGAAGCCTTGCATGCATGCTGTCATGATCGTGTGATCAATGCATTGGCCAGGTTTATTTATTCATTCTTTATTAACACTAGAAATAGCATATGGAACTAGCTGGCATGGTAGGTAAAATTTGCAAATAAATACCTGGTGTAACCCAATTACTAGGTTTAACAGTTACGAAAGTGTAAATAGATATTTTTTTCTGTGAACTGGTTTTGTAACACAACACTAAATATTACCTATGATATACTATTTTATCTTGTGTGATATTACACTAATTTACTATTATTAATTTAAAGAATGCCGTCCATAATTTTTTCGGAGTGTTTACTATCTGTGTATTAAGATTACTTTAATTATCAAAGCTAAGCGAAGTCAGTAACTAGTTATGTACTAGTTACTAATCTATATCTATGTTTACAAAACGCAAAAATGTTTGAGACAACTAAAACAATGCATTAGGCACATTTTCGATTTCCTTTTTCCATACAACATTTTTTGCGTAGTAGCATATGCCGGCTATCTTCTAGTATAATACATATACGTATATTGTGTAAAGAGTAAAACGGTAACATATCTATCCCATATTAATTTAGCCGCCAAACATTTCGCACGGTATTTCAACAAGATTTATGTACGGCTGTTAAGAACGATCTCATACTTTCTTTTTTTACCGTAACAGGTTTTTATGTAACGGCATTAGTTTGGTTCCGCTGTTATGTGTTTTTGTTTTACATTTTTATTTAATTGTTCTTTTTGATATTTGAAGCGTTTTACGTATCGATATAAAAATCAGTCGATTGAAAAGTGACTTTGTTGAATGATTTTAATTATTTTAAATTAAGTATTTTATATTTTGATACTTGAATAAAGCATGCAATTTTAATAACACATAGAATTCAATTAAATATAATGTTTGTTTTTGACACTTTGGCCTTTGTTTTGCAATTTATTGTAGATAGAGAAACCGACGCTTTTCAGCTAAAGCCAATTTCAGTAACTTCATGGGTAATCAACAAATAATCCTAAATAAAATACATAACCTTAGACTTTTAAAAAACCTCATACGCGTTTTTAGTTTCACCTTTAGAGAAGATAAAAAGTATTTAGCTTTACTTCTTAGCCTCTGACAGTGAAAAGCTAAAACGCCTTTTATCTTATCTCTTTACTCTTTAACTCATAGTCGTAATGGCTATTTAACAGTGGTACCTGATCCTTTGAGCCCACCGAGGTCTGTCACCCTATACCATCTGATGACCCGTGTGGCATTATAGTTACCATGGACCACCGTACCAAGGGTTCTGGGTTCGATTCCCAGCGAAGCGGAAATGTAATGAGTATGAATTTCTATTCTCCGTGGGTGTATGTTCTTGTCTTTGTGTATTGTCCATAGCACCCACACACAGGAAATTCTAGTGTTGGGCTATGAGTGTGAAGCGTTATTTAATCGGTAACAATCGGTAATCTTATTATCCCTTTCAGCTACCACCCTCCTTGCAAAATCAACCGTGAAGTGTTTCAACGTAATTGCAAAGAGTTAGTTATTAAGGTTTCTCGCTTACTTTTAAGTGTGTAATCTATACTATAATAAAACTCAAAGGGTCTATTTGTCTGTCCGGGCATCACATAAAAACCCTTGAACGGATTTCGATGACAATTGTTAAAGTTGTTACTGATACTCTGGGTCATATTTTAGGTAACTTTTCATCCCGGAAAATTTAAGGGTTTCCCGGGAAAACAGGATAAAAGTTTTAATAAGTTAAAACATAATTTCCGTATGCAAAGCTGCGGGCATCAGCTAGTACGTAATATTAAAGAAATTCACACGGCAATGACAACGTGAAAGTGGCTGGTATGCCTATTTGGTTCAGTATGTTGATATTAAAATATGTAATAGAAAATTTAAAATATTCAAAACTTCGTATTTATATTTGGTAAATTTATAAAAAGTCACCAGCAATATTTTTGAACTTAATTATTTGAAGATTTCCTTCAATCCCACATGGATCAGTTTATCAATACTCTGTTTTGGAAGTATACCTGTCAAAAATATATTTTCAGATAAAATAATAAATTTCCCAATGAGGAAGTGATGAGGTAACAAGAATTTTAAATAAATAGTATAAAATCAAATCGAGATCCTCCTTATTTTTGAAGTCTCTTAAAAAATCTGACACCATTTACAATCAGTGCAGAAAACTTTCATATATCATAAATCATAAATAATTTATAATTATTTGATGTAACTTATCATAATCACTTTATTATCGAAATGAAACCGACGCAACTTCAAGAGTGTATTAAAATTTATTGCATAAAATTTTCCCACAACAATCGCCCTCAAATCAGCGAGCGGAGTCGATTATTATTTATCGATAATTGCGTCGTGAGCTAACGGTTTTATCGATACTCAGTTCCCGGAACGCGCATCCCTAACGATCGGTTACCGAATATGGTGTTCGATTATCGGTTTTTTAAAGGTATAATGTGTTTCGGTTAGTTACGGTTTTTCACCAAACCCTTTACAACAGAAAGAGGGTTAATAACATTGTATCTTTCTCATTCAACGGCCAACAAGCATACAGTTACTTTATCCTCATACAATCAATCGTGTGTATCTTTTTTTCTGCCTGTAGTTTTTTTTGGTGTGGAGAGAAAAGGAATTTTGGAATTGGAAATCTCTGCATGTCTCACAGATTTTCTTAGTAGGATCTCGTTGTAAAAATATGCATGTCATAGCTTTTCATAGGCATAAAATTAAACGAACATACTCAAATGATGTAAGAGAGATATAGAAGGGGGTATTAAAGGGGGCAGTGAAAAGGGTAAGAGTAAAATCAAAAAATACAGTAACCACATAATTGACTTTTCAATGTAATATTTTCCGTACAAATATTAAAATATAACAATGGAATGCACTTTTATTCATCTGTGCCTTTTTTCCTCATTCCGAATATGTATATAACTCAATTTCGTAAAAAATGTTAGATGTGCCCCGTTTCCTAATGACGGTAGTATAGTCCATTTTTTACTATAGTACAAGAATTATAATAATTATGTACTAATATGTATTCTATGGTAATGTATAAGTTAAAAATAAGGCAGACATAAAATGAAAAAACTAAGAATAAACTATCGTTGAATGCTAGAACTACTTACCTATTTACTGGTAATTATTTTTAAACTCATATTTCAATAAAACTGGCAAGTTTTTTACCAAATAAGACTCGCCTAAACATGGATTACATACTTTGTTCGCACCTACTCATAATTTATAGCCAAACAAATAAGTTGAGATAAAATAAAAAACTGTTATTATTTCAGAAATCTATATAAACGATAACAAAACACGAATCATCATTATCTGTGCAACCTTGAAAGATTTTCGGAAACGTTACAAAACCGCGCTTTTGTTTGGAAATCGTTAAAATATAATCTGTGTTGCCACACGTTATGTCAATGGGTTCTAACAATGGCAACATCAACAATACACCGAACTTCATAACATTGCTGACCTCCGTAAACTACGATTGTTAGAGCAAACAAACGGTTACCCTATAACTTGACAAGTTTGTTCTGAGCACTGGGATTTGGGTTTTAAACTTATTTATACTCAAAATTATCTAAGAACGCATTAATGATAGCTGCCATTTATTAATATGAACCAACCTTGTACGTACGTCTTTGAGCAAAATGGAATAATTATTTAATTGACATGAATAGTTGGATACTTACGAACAAAGGATTTTGGCAAAATTTGTTAAAAATCCCTATTAGTATTGTATCGTATTCGTATTGACGTTATTTACAAATCATATTAAACGTTATAATCTAGTAAAAATCCCATCACATCATAATTTATGCAAAATTGAATAAAAAAATAAGGCGTCGAATCAATGTTATATGAAGACTAGGTTTTCGCGTGGGGCGCGCGCTGCTGAAGCAGCGCGCGTGCCTTTCTCTTTCGCAAAAGACAAAATAAATAAATAATTTTTTTTCAAAATTGTCATCGGTCTTGGAAATTTATTTTTCGATTCAGGGGTATGTTTGCGAAATGTTTGGCTTCAAACTACTACTTTTGGTTTGTCTATTTTTTTGGTATGATTAACAGAATATGAGAGGGAGAGGGTGAGGGATGGGAGAGGAAGGGAGAGGGAGAGGGAGAGGGAAAGGGAGAGGTAGACGCAGAGAGAGTGGGTGGGAGAGGGAGGGAGAGTGAGAGGGGGAAGATGGAGAGGGAGAGAGAGGAAGAGGGAGGGGATGACGGAGAGGGAGAGGGAGGGAGGGGGAAAGGGCGAGGGAAAGGGGGAGAGGTAGGGAGAGGGTAGGGAAAGGGAGGAGGAGAGGTAGCGGGAGAGGGAGGGCAAGGGGGAGGTAGAGGGGAAGGAAAGCGATGGAGAGGGAGAAGGAGAAATTGATAGGCGGTACAAAGTTTGCCGGGTCAGCTAGTTGATAACTAATAATAACCCTTAATACTAATAAACGCCTCATACATTGTATTGACATTCAATGGACAAACAATCTGAAATATTCGACACAAAATACATTTGTATGAAAATTAATATTTTTATATGGCAACACTGCAACATTTTTCCTCCGATGTGTACGATCTATAAGTACCAACAGCCTCCTGATATATTGTAAGGACATAAGATTGATGAAATAGCCTGAAATATTACATAAAAAAGTACATTTTGTATGAAAACTTTTATTTTTTGTATGACAACCCTAAAATATTTTTTCACCATCAATTACGGACTATTGAAACCTACAATCGCTCTATATATTATAAGGCCATCAAATGAAGACAACCGCCTCAAATATTTGAAAAAAGAAAACATTTGTATGAAAATTATTATTTTTTGTATGGCATTACTGAAATTTTTTTTACCAAAATTCACAAAATATCAGTACCTACAAATGCCCCATACATTAAAGTAGCGAAATATTCAATCCAAAAATAAATTTGTATGAAAATTATTATTTTTTGTATGGCAACACTAAAATTTTATTGTTTTCCCAAAACGAATGATTTAATTAAGAAATATCTCCCATACATTTCTTATACTCCTGATCTATAGTTTAGGCTCAATTACTCGAAAAGTGAAAAAAATTCTGGACTCCAGTGTTGCCAGTTTATTAAGATGAAAATGGTCAAATGTCATTACGACTACCACAAGAAATCTCCTTAATTGATTTTTTTATCAAAAATATTTTTCCTTCTACTTTTCATATTTTTGAATGGAAAGTCCAAAAAATTGTATGAACGAAGAAAAGAAAAACCAAACATGGCAACACTTTCGGTCAAGTTACACAATCGCCCCATACAAAGTAACCCCCTCAAGTGTTGCCAACCTACTAATTTTTTCCTTCAAAAAATGATATTTTTCGTACATTTTACAAAATGGCCACCACGGCGTCCGCCATCTTGTTGAAAAAAAAATTATTCCCAAAATATCAAAATTGAGGACACTTTTAAGGGAAAACAAAAAGAATATTAAAAAAAAGTTAAAAAACTACCCCGATGCGAGCCCACAAAGTCACCTCTAAAATTTCAAAACTTTAAAGAAAAATATCTCGGCGGCCATCTTGTTTTTTAATTTTTTTATAATTTCATCGTATTAGTCGTCCCAAAATTATTCGAAAATGACACCAATATTGCGTAGGTGCTCAGATAAATAAAAAAGTTGACAATCGCCGAGCGGCCGCCATCTTGAATTTTCGAACGGTCGGATTTTTCCCATAGTGACCATAAGTAGTCAAGCAACTTTCCCATACATCATTATAACCCCCCACCAATACTTTCGGCTGGGCTACTCGAAATGTGAAAAAACGGGAAAAAAAATTCTAGCTCCCAGTGTTGCCAGTTAATTTAGATGAAAATGGTCAAATGTCATTACGACAGCCACTAAAAATTTTTTGGTTAAATTTTTTGATTATAAATGATTCTCCTTCTACTTTTTATATTTTTGAATAGAAAGTTGACAAAAATGTATGAAAGAAAAAAAAATCAACGTAACCTGGCAACACTTCAGACTAAGACACACAACCGCCCCATACCAAGTGACCCCCTCAAATGTTGCCAACCTAAAAAATTTTTCCTTCACAAAATGCAATTTTTCGTACATTTATTAAATGGCCGCCGCGGGGTCCGCCATCTTGGCGAAAAAAAAAATATACCCCAAACGTCAAAATTGAGGATAGATGCAAGGCAACAAAATAAAAAAATTGCAAAAAAGTTCAAAACCCAACGCAATCCGACCCCGCAAAGTAGCCTCGAAATTTGAAAAATTTTAAACCTAAATATCTCGGCGGCCATCTTGTTTTTTCAAATTTTTCCAAATTCATCGTAACCCTTTTCCTAACATTAGTCGAAAACGACACTAATCTCGGGTAGCTGCATAATAAAAAAAAAAGTTGGTCTTTTCACCTCGGCCGCCATCTTGGATTTTTGAAAAGTTGGAGTTTTCCCATAAATCCGGGAGTGAACCAAAAATTCTCCCATACATAGTATCTACCCCCCACCACTCCTTCTGGGAGATCAATTCGGGTTTTCGTAAAACGAAAAAAAAATTCCAGCAGTCAGTGTTGCCAGTCGACATCGACGAAAATAGTCAAATGTCATTATGACAACCACGACACGATTGCATGTGTGAATTTTTGATTAAAAATATTGCTCCTTCTACTTTTCATGTTTTTGAATAGAAAGTCCAAAAAAATGTGTGAACGAAGATAAAAAAAATAAAACCTGGCAACACTTTGGGTCAAGTTACACAACCGCCCGGAACAAAGGGACCCGCTCAAATGTTGCCAACCAGAAGAAAAATGCACCCAAAGAATGTCATTTTTCGTACATTTTTCAAAATGGCCGCCACCGCGTCCGCCATCTTGTCGAAAAAATAAATATCCCCAAAATATCAAAATCGAGGATACTTTCAAGACAACACAAAAAAAATATCAACAAAAAGTTGAAAAACCACCCCGATGCGACCCCGCAAAGTCACCTCTAAAATGGAAAAAATTCAAACTAAAATAACTCGGCGGCCATCTTGTTTTTTCAATTTTTTCTCATCTTTTCGTAATTCTCCTTACAATTATAACAAAACATCCGAAAAACATCTGGCAAAAGGCTATAAACAAAAAAGTTGACAATCGCCGCGCAGCCGCCATCTTGAAAATGGGAAATGTCAGATTTTTCCCATACTCATTGGAGGGCATGGAGAAAACCCGCCATAGACAACAAAGTTGTATCTCGACTCTTTCTGGGAGAACAATTATGTCAGTCAGTCAGTGGTAAGTCTAGGATTATATATTATAACTAGGTTTTCGCGTGGGGCGCGCGCTGCTAAAGCAGCGCGCGTGCCTTTCTCTTTCGCAAAAGACAAAATAAAAAAATGTTCTTTTTTTTCAAAATGGTCATCGGTCTTGGAAATTTATTTTTCGATTCAGGGGTCTGTTTGCGAAATGTTTGGCTTCAAACTACTACTTTTGGTTTGTCTATTTTTTTGGCACGATTAAGGGTAGACGTAAGAGGTAGACGTAGTGAGAGTGGGCGGAAGAGGGAGAGGGAGGGAGAGTGAGAGGGAGGAAGATGGAAAAGGAGAGGGAGAGGGAGGGAGAGGGGGAAGAAGAGGGAGATGGAGAGGGTGAGAGAGGAAGAGGGAGGGGGAGGGGGAGAGGTAACGAGAGAAGGAGCGGGAAAGGGCGAGGGAAAGGGTAAGAGGTAGGGAGAGGGGAGGGAAAGGGAGGAGGAGAGGTAGCGGGAGAGGGAGGGCAAGGGGGAGGTAGAGGGGAAGGAAAGCGATGGAGAGGGAGAAGAAATTGATAGGCGGTAAAATTTTTGCCGGGTCAGCTAGTTGATAACTAATAATAACCCTTGATACTAATAAACGCCTCATACATTGTATTGACATTCAATGGACAAACAATGTGAAATATTCGACACAAAATACATTTGTATGAAAATTAATATTTTTATATGGCAACACTGCAACATTTTTCCTCCGATGTGTACGATCTATAAGTACCAACAACCTCCTGATATATTGTAATGACATAAGATTGATGAAATGATTACATAAAAAAGTACATTTTGTATGAAAACTTTTATTTTTTGTATGGCAACCCTATAATATTTTTTCACCATCATTTACGGACTATTGAAACCTACAATCGCCCCATACATTATAAGGCCATCAAATGAAGACAACCGCCTCAAATATTTGAAAAAAGAAAACATTTGTATGAAAATTATTATTTTTTGTATGGCAATACTGAAATTTTTTTCACCAAAATTCACAAAATATTAGTACCTACAAATGCCCCATACATTATAGTAGCGAAATATTCAATCCAAAAATAAATTTGTATGAAAATTATTATTTTTTGTATGGCAACACTAAAATTTTATTGTTTTTCCAAAACGAATGATTTAATTAAGAAATATCTCCCATACATTTATTATACTCCTGATCTATAGTTTAGGCTCAATCACTCGAAAAGTGAAAAAAATTCTGGACTCCAGTGTTGCCAGTTTATTAAGATGAAAATGGTCAAATGTCATTACGACGACCACTTGAAATGTTTTAGTAAAATATTTTGATTAAAAATATTTTTCCTTCTACTTTTCATATTTTTGAATGGAAAGTCCAAAAAATTGTATGAACGAAGAAAAGAAAAACCAAACATGGCAACACTTTCGGTCAAGTTACACAACCGCCTCATACAAAGTAACCCCCTCAAGTATTGCCAACCTACTAATTTTTTCCCTCAAAAAATGCAATTTTTTGTATATTTTACAAAATGGGCGCCATGGGGTCCGCCATCTTGTTGAAAAAAAAATTATCCCCAAAATATCAAAATTGAGGACACTTTGAAGAGAAAACAAAAAGAATATTATAAAAAAGTTGAAAAACTACCCCGATGCGAGCCCACAAAGTCACCTCTAAAATTTCAAAACTTTAAAGTAAAATATCTCGGCGGCCATCTTGTTTTTTAATTTTTTTCTAATTTCATCGTATTAGTCGTCCCAAAATCATTCGAAAATGACACCAATATTGGGTAGGTGTTCACATAAATAAAAAAGTTGACAATCGCCGAGCGGCCGCCATCTTGAATTTTCGAATGGTCGGATTTTTCCTATAGTGACCATAAGTAGTCAAGCAACTTTTTCATACATCATTATAACCCCCCACCAATACTTTCGGCTGGGCTACTCGAAATGTGAAAAAACAGGAAAAAAAAATCTAGCTCCCAGTGTTGCCAGTTAATTTAGATGAAAATGGTCAAATGTCATTACGACGACCACTTCAAATTTTTTGGTGAAATTTTTTGATTAAAAATGTTTCTCCTTCTACTTTTTATGTTTTTGAATAGAAAGTTCACAAAAATGTATGAAAGAAAAAAAAATCAACGTAACCTGGCAATACTTCAGACCAAGACCCACAACCGCCCCATACAAAGTGACCCCCTCAAATGTTGCCAACCTAAAAAAATTTTCCATCAAAAAATGCAATTTTTCGTTCATTTTATAAAATGGCCGCCACGGGGTCCGCCATCTTGGCGAAAAAAAAAATATACCCCAAACGTCAAAATTGGGGATAGATGCAAGGCAACAAAGAAAAAAAATCGCAAAAAAGTTTAAAACCCAACGCAATCCGACCCCGCAAAGTCACCTCGAAAATTGAAAAATTTTAAATCAAAATATCTCGGCGGCCATCTTGTTTTTTCAAATTTTTCCAAATTTTTCGTAACACTTTTCCCAACATTAGCCGAAAACGACACCAATCTGGGGTAGCTGCATAATAAAAAAAAAAGTTGATCATTTCACCTCGGCCGCCATCTTGGATTTTCGAAAAGTCGGATTTTTCCCATAGATCCGGGAGTGAACCAAAAATTCCCCCATACATAATATCTACCCCCCACCACTCCTTCTGGGAGATCAATTCGGGTTTTCGTAAAACGAAAAAAAAATTCCAGCAGTCAGTGTTGCCAGTCGACATCGACGAAAATGGTCAAATGTCATAGCGACGACCGTGACACGGTTTCCTGTGTGACATTGTTATCAAAAATATTGCTCCTTCTACTTTTCATGTTTTTGAATAGAAAGTCCAAAAAAATGTATCGAAAAAGAAAAAAAAAATAAAACCTGGCAACACTTTGGGTCAAGTTACACAACCGCCCGGAACAAAGGGACCCGCTCAAATGTTGCCAACCTGGAGAAAAATAACTAGGTTTTCGCGTGGGGCGCGCGCTGCTAAAGCAGCGCGCGTGCCTTTCTCTTTCGCAAAAGACAAAATAAATAAATAGTTTTTTTTTAAAATATTGGTCTTTGAAATTTATTTTTCGATTCAGGCATTTGTTTGCGAAATGTTTGGCTTCAAACTACTACTTTTGGTTGGTCTATTTTTTGGCATGATTAACAGAATATGAGAGGGAGAGGGTGAGGGAAAGGGAAAGGGAGAGGTAGACGTAGAGAGAGTGGGCGGAGAGGGAGGGAGAGGGGGAGGAAGAGGAAGAAGAGAGGGAGAGAGAGGAAGTGGGAGGGGGAGACAGAGGTAGCGGGAGAGGGAGGGAGGGGGAAAGGGCGAGGGAAAGGGTAAGAGGGGGAGAGGAAGGGAGAGGGGAGGGAAAGAGTGGAGGAGGAAGAGGGAGAAGGAGAGGGAGGGGGAAAGGAAAGCGATGGAGAGGGAGAAGGAGAAATTGATAGGCGGTACAAAGTTTGCCGGGTCAGCTAGTTGATAACTAATAATAACCATCAATACTAATAAACGCCTCAGACATTGTATTGACATTCAATGGACAAACAATCTGAAGTATTCGACACAAAATAATACATTTGTATGAAAATTAATATTTTTATATGGCAACACTGCAACATTTTTCCTCCGATGTGTACGACCTATAAGTACCAACAACCTCCTGATATATTGTAATGACATAAGATTGATGAAATAGCCTGAAATATTATATATGTAGCAAATAATGCCTGGTTGGGTGGTGGTTCGGGAAATAATAACAACAGTGGGCGTTTACATCACTTTAGTCAGAAACTCATTTTAACACAGGTTTTACACTGGTTATAATTAAATACGCGATTAGGACTGATTGTCTTCAATTATCCGAGTAACAACCAACAAATAATAGGGCACGACGGCCCAGTGGCCTCCCATCACCCCTTACAGCCACCCCAATGCCTCGCATAATCGTCTGATCCTGTTACTCGTCAATCTGATATCACAATACAATTCACACGTCGCGTTCCGTCTTAAAAGTAACAACGTTCTTGTCTAGGCGTCTGCTCAGCTTGAAGGCTGTATCCAGAATGTCCGTTCGTCGCTGGCAAGTTAATAGCTTTCCTCGGCTCTCCCGCCACGTCACCGCGTAACCAAAATGACAGTAGTCAATTCACATAGTGTTGCCATCTTCACACTCCGAATACACACAAGCCTGGCCCGGCTTGACGTTCCATTTTATGATCTCCGACACGGCCATCGTGACAATCTCACCGTCCTCGGTGAGGCAGCAGGGGACCATCTGGAAAAGACATAACCTTCGCAAAGTAAAAGTTTTCCACTCGGCCTCCCTGACCTCAAGGCCCAAGGCTTCATAATGAAAACACACGTAGCAGCCAGAACGGGATAATACCAAGAACTGCAATCTGATAACACGATCTAACTTTACAACTAAAAGGCTTCATAGCACTCAAAGATAAGTCAGCAGTTTGTATGCAATACTCTGATCATCATCATCATCAACATCATCATCATCAACATCATCATCAATCAAGTGGGCTACCTCCCAATACTTCACATAACCATTACTGCCCACCTGGCAGTACTTTGGGTGACCTCCATCCGGTACCCAGTTCGACATCACAACAACAACTCATTTCCTCCCTCCGGAAGTTCCAACAGTGACTGCTTACAGCTCCAAGCCATTCGCACGCCACTCACAGTCGTGGCCGCACTGCGGCGGGAAATCTAGTGCCCGTTCTTACGCCTACGTCTACGAATGACTGGAGTTGCATGCTATCTGAGCGACTTGCATACCACTTACTACTCATCAAAAACAATCAACAATCGGTTCACTTGCTCTGAACATTTTACGAAATTCTTAGTGTGTTATCCCGTCTGTCTTAAAGATTCTCAAAAACAGTTCAACAAATCAGTAAAGGAATTATTATCTTTGCATGTCACTTTTAAATAACAAAAAGGTTATTTTTCGCTCACTTCGCTCACCAAATTCTCTCTGTGGCCTTCATTACCAAAAATCGTCAAGTACACAAACTCAAGTAACCATCAAATGTCATATGTTGACATTACGTAATATCAGCACAAACTCAACAAGGAACAATTTTATTACTGTCAGTGAGCAGTAATCAAAATTAGCTACAAAAGTATCAATACAGATCACCTGTTATATCATGTCGCCATACAATCACCGACGATACTCATCGTAAGCCACGGTACAAGGAGCCGCGATGCGCTCCCGTCACTATCAACAAAATTAAAGGCACGTAGTTGACGACAGTCCTCCTTATCTCGCATTGATGTAATTTCTCGTCACCGTTTAGATATTCACAGGTTACATGTCCATACAACTGTCATCATCACTTAGTTTATCTGAAACACACACAAAAAAACAAAAGACAAAAACATGAAATGTCTAATTATTATTTTTCTGAACTGAGTTTGAAATTTAAAATTCTTGATCTCATTTACAGAACGCTTCTGGTGTCACAAAACAATATACTTGCACTGACTTTGAATAACTTTGTTAATCATAATTACGTTGAAAGATATTGTACAATGACTTTAAAATACTTCGTTGAATCAAGCATAAATACGACGAAACGATTTGTAGTTTACGCAAACCACCATTCTAACCAGTTCTTTCCAATCAATCTTATTTTAAGGAAATCCTTGCATGTTCTAGGTTTTCGAAGCACAACATTCTTACACAAAATAAAATTTACAAAATCTTAACTCTGAAAATTCTGTCGGTGTTTTTATGACAGTTCAAGATGACGGCACCATTTACACTGCGTGACTTCGAGTGTATACCTACTACACAAAAACACTATCGAATTATCCAATCTTGTTAAGAATAATGAAAAAATATGCCATACCAAATCGCTGTCTTATAACCTCAAACCTTAATGACATTTTTCCGATCCTTTGTTATTTTACATGCTTGCCGTCCACCGTTTGTAACATCATATCTGAAAACCTGAAATGCGGATTCTTGCAATCAAAATGGAAAGATAGTACTTTTCCCTCCAAGACACGTCTTATAAAAAAAATTTTTTTTGGTTTGTTGGTTTAGTTTGGTGTCTTGATTGCTATTACTCCCTCGGCCATCTTTGACAAAATGAACACGTCCTCGTGTTCTGTGTTCAAATACTCGTAGTAACATACTCTGTTCCACAATTCACTTCCATCATAATTGCTTCTCGACTGAATATCGACATCTTGCGTGAGGCGAATATCTGGGGGTAGGTTCACATATTTTCTTTGTAAAATTCCACGGTTCTCATTTACTCGCGTTTACTGTCGTTACGTTTCTCATTGCAACCAATTCATTTCAATATCATCCGAACCACCGTCATTCTTCATTTATTTTCTGACAAATGTGGGCGAAATTTTCTCACCATGTGGGTCCATTCCACTTCCGATGTAGCAAATAATGCCTGGTTGGGTGGTGGTTCGGGAAATAATAACAACAGTGGGCGTTTACATCACTTTAGTCAGAAACTCATTTTAACACAGGTTTTACACTGGTTATAATTAAATACGCGATTAGGACTGATTGTCTTCAATTATCCGAGTAACAACCAACAAATAATAGGGCACGACGGCCCAGTGGCCTCCCATCACCCCTTACAGCCACCCCAATGCCTCGCATAATCGTCTGATCCTGTTACTCGTCAATCTGATATCACAATACAATTCACACGTCGCGTTCCGTCTTAAAAGTAACAACGTTCTTGTCTAGGCGTCTGCTCAGCTTGAAGGCTGTATCCAGAATGTCCGTTCGTCGCTGGCAAGTTAATAGCTTTCCTCGGCTCTCCCGCCACGTCACCGCGTAACCAAAATGACAGTAGTCAATTCACATAGTGTTGCCATCTTCACACTCCGAATACACACAAGCCTGGCCCGGCTTGACGTTCCATTTTATGATCTCCGACATATAAAAAAGTGCATTTGTATGAAAACTTTTATTTTTTGTATGGTTACCCTAAAATATTTTTCGACCATCATTTACGGACTATTAGAACCTACAATCGCCCCATACATTATAAGGCCATCAAATGAAGACAACCGCCTCAAATATTTGAAACAAGAAAACATTTGTATGAAAAATATTATTTTTTGTATGGCAACACTGAAATTTTTTTCACCAAAATTCACAAAATATCAGTACCTACAAATGCCCCATACATTATAGTAGCGAAATATTCAATCCAAAAATAAATTTGTATGAAAATTATTATTTTTTGTGTGGCAACACTGAAATTTTATTGTTTTCCCAAAACGAATGATTTAATTAAGAAATATCTCCCATACATTTCTTATACTCCTGATCTATAGTTTAGGCTCAATTACTCGAAAAGTGAAAAAAATTCTGGACTCCAGTGTTGCCAGTTAATTCAGATAAAAATGGTCAAATGTCATTACGACGTTCACTTGAAATGTTTTGGTAAAATATTTTGATTAAAAATATTTTTCCTTCTACATTTCATATTTTTGAATGGAAAGTCCAACAAATTGTATGAACGAAGAACAGAAAAACCAAACATGGCAACACTTTCGGTCAAGTTACGTAACCGCCCCATACAAAGTAACCTCCTCAAGTGTTGCCAACCTACTAATTTTTTCCCTCAAATAATGCAATTTTTTGTATATTTTACAAAATGGCCGCCATGGGGTCCGCCATCTTGTCGAAAAAAAAATTATCCCCAAAATATCAAAATTGAGGACACTTTCAAGGGAAAACAAAAATAATATTATAAAAAAGTTGAAAAACTACCCCGATGCGAGCCCACAAAGTCACCTCTAAAATTTCAAAACTTTAAAGAAAAATATCTCGGCGGCCATCTTGTTTTTTATTTTTTTTGTAATTTCATCGTATTAGTCGTTCCAAATTTATTCGAAAATGACACCAATATTGGGTAGGTGCTCACAGAAATAAAAAAGTTGACAATCGCCGAGCGGCCGCCATCTTGAATTTTCGAACGGTCGGATTTTTCCCATAGTGACCATAAGTAGTCAAGCAACTTTTCCATACATCATTATAACCCCCCACCAATACTTTCGGCTGGGCTACTCGAAATGTGAAAAAACGGGAAAAAAAATTCTAGCTCCCAGTGTTGCCAGTTAATTTAGATGAAAATGGTCAAATGTCATTACGACGACCACTAAAAATTTTTTGGTGAATTTATTTGATTAAAAATGTTTCTCCTTCTACTTTTTATATTTTTGAATAGAAAGTTCACAAAAATGTATGAAAGAAAAAAAAATCAACGTAACCTGGCAACACTTCAGACCAAGACCCACAACCGCCCCATACAAAGTGACCCCCTCAAATGTTGCCAACCTAAAAATTTTTTCCTTCAAAAAATGCAATTTTTCGTACATTTTACAAAATGGCCGCCACGGGGTCCGCCATCTTGGCGAAAAAAAAAATATACCCCAAACGTCAAAATTGGAGATAGATGCAAGGCAACAAAGCAAAAAAATCGCAAAAAAGTTTGAAACCCAACGCAATCCGACCCCGCAAAGTCACCTCGAAAATTGAAAAATTTTAAACCAAAATATCTCGGCGGCCATCTTGTTTTTTCAAATTTTTCGAAATTTTTCGTAACACTTTTCCCAACATTAGCTGAAAACGACACCAATCTCGGGTAGCTGCATAATAAAAAAAAAAGTTGGTCATTTCACCTCGGCCGCCATCTTGGATTTTCGAAAAGTCGGATTTTTCCCATAGATCCGGGGGTAAACCAAAAATTCCCCCATACAAAGTATTCACCCCCCACCACTCCATCTGGGAGATCAATTCGGGTTTTCGTAAAACGAAAAAAAAATTCCAGCAGTCAGTGTTGCCAGTCGAAATCGACGAAAATGGTCAAATGTCATTACGACAACCAGGACACGTTTGCATGTGTGACATTGTTATCAGAAATATTGCTCCTTCTACTTTTCATGTTTTTGAATAGAAAGTCCAAAAAAATGTGTGAACGAAGATTAAAAAAATAAAACCTGGCAACACTTTGGGTCAAGTTACACAACCGCCCGGAACAAAGAGACCCGCTCAAATGTTGCCAACCAGAAGAAAAACGCACCCAAAAAATGTCATTTTTCGTACATTTTTCAAAATGGCCGCCACCGCGTCCGCCATCTTGTCGAAAAAATAAATATCCCCAATATATCGAAATCGAGGATACCCTCAAGCGAATGCAAAAAAAATATCGCCAAAAAGTTGAAAAACCACCCCGATGCGACCCC
>OZ010704.1:1531764-1584232 GCA_963932265.1 Thymelicus lineola | reverse complement strand
GGGTTTTAAACCTATTTAGTTAGATTAATTTCGTGGAAATAGGCGGCATATGTATGTGCTAACAACGCACTTGATGATGTGGCTATCGTCTGCCGTGGGGCGTGAACATCAGCAAAATCAAAGGCATCACTTTTGCGTTGCCGGCCAATAAAGAGGGCGTTAAAAAACAAAAAAAAACATTAACTTATACGATTCGTACCTTTTTTGAGCCCAAAGTATATTTATAATATTTTAAAATAATATTTAATAATATGAATCTGTTATCATCATTAAATAACGAATTATGTTAAATTATTATCATTAAGATATTTAATGAATATAATAACTAAAAATAATAAACTTTTAATACTTTTATATAATTTACTTTAAATTATGCAAAGGTTACAGGCAATTACATAAATACTTAATTAAATTGTACTTTCAATCCTAAATCCAAGAAAAATTGTTCGCAAAATAAATATCAGCACCAAAACTGTTGTATTAAGGGAGCGATTTATTTATAAATTTGTATAATATATTTATATATATATGTAAATTTATATATATGTTATTTTATAATTATTAAGTACCCTTTTATAATTGTACAAGTGTTTTGTTTTTCTCTTCATTATTTTCACAATACCGCCATCGATGTTTCTCTTACTTCCCGAAAATTGACTGGTAGAGAATTCTTTAAGCATTAAGTCCGCCTTTGTACCTTTTACATTGTTGTAAGGTTCAAAAGTTTAAATAAATAAACAAATAAAACCTAACACCGGCAATTGTATTAAAAATTAGAACGGCTTACAAAACATCTTTGCAAATTCTTCTCCAAAACGCAAATAAAATAGTTCTTTCAATTTTGATCAAAACCAATGTTAAAGTGTTAGAAGTGAAGAAGTCGTTTTATACCAATCTATTGCTCCATAGAATCAGTCACCAATTGATACGTTGCATCATCGTCAATCAATGGGTGTGTTTAAAGATAAGCTGATACATGATTTTAAACTTGACTCAACGAGATGTGGTCAGTATATGATGGCGTAATATGGTTAACAAAACGAATTAGATGGAAAGTTGATAATCTTTTGTAAAGTGTCAAATGTCATCTGGCATCCTGTCAAAAGTTTCTCCGCGCCACCGCAGTTTGGGTGTGACCACAATCCATTCAACTGTGTCGAAATATCGGTGTACAAAATAAACATCGTGAATACCTGCATTATAGAAAAAATAATCACCGTATAATATAAGTAATTCTTGACAAAAAATAACCGACTTCAAAATTAGGGATAATTCAAAAACTACTCGTCAGAACTGGCTCTTTAAATGGGACATGACAAGCACCAGCTTTTGATTAAAAAAAGAATCATCAAAATTGGTTCATCCAGTCGAAAGTTCTGAGGTAACAAACATAAAATACAGTCGAATTGAATACCTCCTCCTTTTTTGAAGTCGGATAAAAATAGTCTGGAATAATCAATAACAATAATAATTAATACATATAAGTTTACATCTTTTTCTTTACGAAATGCCGGGCTATAAACGCTTCACTGTTCAGGCAGTTTTACCACTAAGGGATGAATTTTTAGCAATCCTTTCTTATTGCTCGTTCAAGCTATAATACTCAGAAACTTTGTGCAAAGTGTCATCCTTCGAGTCTCGTAGACTGTGTTGTTAGTCAGAAACAGCGGCGCGGTAGCGTGTCAAGTCAAACTCTAGCAAACAGAACTGGCGATCACTAATATTAGTGATCAAAAAATAAAACGCTGTTTCTTATCACTAATATTAGTGATCGAAGGTTTTAGTACATTGATAGACATCAGCAACTTTACAGAATAACCATTGAAGACGTTCCGCCTAATTTATTTTTCTATGATAAATGACACACTGAGGTTGCTCAAAAATCCAGAAAAGAATTATAATACATTGAATCAGATACAACGTGGATACAGCTTCGAGTGTTTTTATCTTCAATCTAAATCGGCCTTTAGAATAATATAGAATAGATAAAATCTTTGAATTGAAACCTACATTTCAAATCACACAGCACCCCTTGGCACATAAACTACCAGAAAATTATTAATAATAATACCGTGAACAGTATGACCCGAAACAGTACGATATGACCTGGTACTGCGGGATCGTTGGGGCACGTATCATCGTTAGGGTTACCACTCACTGCAGGGCTCATTCAATTATTTGATCTAATCGTATGCTACTATCCACAATACAGAATATTTTATGATAAAAGTCGGCTCCTTACATAATTAGAATTAATTATTTTTCTTGCCAATGGAATGGTTTAAGAAACATGTTACGTCTCAACTCTTAGGCAAAGGTTACTATAATGTATACGAGTACTTAAATCGCACCTTCAGCGGAAAAAAGGCATACCTAATATGAAAACTGCAATTTTGTAGGAGAGCAAAAAACTGTTAAAATATGCGAACGAGCTGACCATCCACCTAATGGTAAGTGGCTATCGTCGCCCATGGACATCAGTGACACCAAAGGCATCAATGATGCATTGCCGGCCAAGAAAGAGAGAAAAAAAGAAAGGAAGCCGAAACACGACGAGACGTTTGGCGGTTAACTCATGCTCGAAGGTGGTAACTATCCAGGCAAACCCCATGGAGAAATAATAAAAGTAATAACGGTATTATTTAAAGAACCCAATGCAATGTCCTAATTTATATTATTTATCTATAACCGATATCCCGAAGCGACAGCCCTATCGCTCGACGCTAGTAACACCATGTATTCAAAGTCAAGAGCTGACCTTTGCCCGCTATCGGTCAGTATCTCATTAACGGGACGGTCAATTCGTTGTGGTGCGAGTCATGAGATCGGAGCGTTAATGGTACAGTGGGTAATTCTATGTTAATAAAAAGAGCTTGAAAACAAGTTTCTTCTTTCTTCTCTCTCCTTTATTGGTAAGCAACGCATCAGTGACGCCTTTAGTGTTACTAATGTTGATGGGCTACCCTGCTTGTTTATTGTTTTTTTTAATGTCATATTAATATAATGTAATACAACTGGCATATTTTTGTTTTAATTATTATAGACATTTTATCACTTATTAATAAAATTATTTTACGCTGGGTAATACGGTTACAGGTATTAATTTTAAAATACGCAAAAAAAACTGCATTGCTTCGGTATAATTGACGTTTTAAGACGCTACAAAAAATAAAAAATAATTTTTTGGCATTGTTCTTTATCGTGTCACCCCAAGCCCAAACCTATCTCGTGAATAATCCTAAATTAAAATTTAAAAAACCCACGACAGTTTTATTAACACTAAAAATAGCTAAGAACACTCGTTTAATTCACCTTTCAAACAAAGAAACCTAGATCAAAATCGGTTCATCCTTTTGGGAGCTACGATGCCACAGACAGACATACAAATACATAGAATACACAGACACAGACACGTCAAACTTATAACAAACCTCTTTTTTCATCAGGGTTATTATTTTATACAGAGTAAATTATTTTTTATTTATAATCACACTCGCTTATAACATGCACCACACAAGCCCAGGTCAAAGGCCTTGTCAATTCCAGGAATTGTTTGTGAAGCCACCAGTAACGAAACTACATTGTTTTACTATGATAGTGACTTCTGTGTCAACTCTACTCTATGGAATTCCGTTTGACCTCCGATATAATAATGCCGGTAATATATAATTTAATAGATATTTACTATACACAAATATTAGGCAAATTATGTGGCTTTTTACAAGGCAAATAATAGGTAATATTAGATGGAAAATAATAGAGTTTTTGCTACGTCGTTTTTGTAAAATTTAAATTTGTGTTTATAGGTAAGTAGGTACTTATAGCGACAAGGTTTTGCTTAATGACTTTTAAATTGTTTAGAATAAAATAAGAAAACGAATTTATGGTATTTGAGTACATACTATGCAATTACTATTCACTTCAAGTTTGCCCTTACCTCCCGTCCCTCTCCTCGTACCGCACCTCAAGCGTCGCTCCATTTAGTACGGATAGCAACGCTACCCGCGTATTTTTGTGGTCCCTTGCGGCGCGTGTGTTCTCGAATTTGTTGTTGATTTTTGTGTTATTTTAGTTAAATGATTTTTTTATTTATTTTACGATCATTTGTGTCACTACAATGACTAAAAAGTGGCGAATGTATTATAATTTGTTTTACAAGTTAATTAAATTATTTGATTACTTTTTGTCTACAGTACCGTTAGCTGTCAAAACGGGCGACGAGGGCAAACTTGAAGTGAACGCGTAATATTGCTTTTATATTCAAGAAACTATTGTGGATAATCGGTGCCATCATGTGTAATACCTGTCTGAAGGTTATCTGAAACATATTGCGATGCTATCTGGAAATATTAACGCAGATTCTTTTGATAAAATCGTCAAGCGACGGCCAATCTCCAAAGCACACCTCAACGTTGTCCCCAATATCGATTTTCCGATTGGTACCAACGTTGGTGCCAACTTATGGATCGGGCCTAATGTATCGCACCTTCAGTGAAAAAAGGCATAAGATGAAAACAATTTTACAGGAGAGCACAAAAACTGTTAAAATATCAGTAAGTAGTCAAAGGAATTTACATTACGATTTCTTGCACAAAACCGTCAAGGTGAATAATAAAAATCTGAAAAAAAATTAGCATAATATGCAGCTTTTGTCCCTCTTTCCAATCATATTAATAACTAAAATTCAACGTAAGACGACATATGCTTTTTTTCCACTGAGTGTGCGATATTACCTACACAACTACAATATGTGATATTTTCTAAATGTTATGGGAATATAAAACTACTATTTAATAATGTCTAGTCAAATTCAAATGGCAGAGTATCGTATACACTTTGAAATATTAACTACATGTGCTATTGTCAGCGATAAAATAGCAGCGATAACTTGTATGTGAAGAGTAATAAATAATGTTACTTATTAAATTACTCTTCACGTACCGTGTTATTCTGACATAAATTTACTAATTTTAGTAATTAGCTGATTTTAAAACCTTTTAACTGTTTTTTTTTCCACATAATTGTTAATTTTAGGTAAAATAATGTGAAGTATAATATCACAAATATAAATAATACAATAAATAATCTGTGATCGCAAATATACCTACATCATAAAGGACGCATAAAATTAATAAATAAGACGTTTTTTAAATACCAACATATTTGATACATATTTCACAAACCACCAGGCTATCATTGCTAATAAGCTACTCAGTAGTTAATCGTTAATTGTTTATAGCCTGCGGTACGACAATCACTGCATCAGACCCGATGTCTCTCGTGCGTGAATATCTCCTGACCACGGGTGGTCATGTCTGTTCTTTAATATTTTGTATGGCTGTGCATAAAAAATGGATGATGTTTTTGTTAAACTCTCAACTAAATAAATCCTACTAATAATAATAAATGTGAAAGTTCATCCCAATCACCAATGATGTTTAAATAAATATAGATACGTTATGCCCTTACAAATCAACCGAAAAATCTGTTCCGATGTCCACAAGGCACGCTTTATCGCTTTATCGCACGTCTTTATCGCTCTCGCGTCAAAACTACATCGCTATCTCTCTCATTGCCAATCGCGCAATGGCAGATGAACGGATTTGGATAAAATTAGTAATACCTACAGGTATGTAGATTATAACCTGGATTAATGAAGAGGATAATTTCATCTCGGAAGGGGATTTATTCTCAATAAGACGCTTTTTTTCTTTCTTCTTCTTAATTTTCAATTGAGTATTAGCTTTAGGTAGGGTTAATATATGAAATCGTCTAAAGAAAGTTCCATATTTTAATTTAGCACCACTTTCCATCAGGTGGGATTGTAGTTAAGCATTCACTTATAAGATATTTAAAAAAAATTGACAAGCCTTATAATACATTTTAATTTGATAGTTTTGTATCTTAATTTTGAATCTATCGATTTTGATTTTAATTTTATGTTTAGGATTAGTTTATAGACGCATACTAACTTAATATGAACCAATCTGTCTGAAATAGATGATTATTATTTTATATCAATTTGTAGGGTCCAAGATGTAAGCGGACCCGGTATTTTGGAAGGCTTGCGTAGGGACACAGGTCCAACACGTAGAGGCCTCTTTGAGAATCATTAATGTATTGTCGTGTGTACAAGATAGATATCATCTTAGACTGCACAATATGATACATCCGAAAATGATCTCCGCCATGTGTACAGAAATTATTTAAAACACAAAATATCTTTTTATTTACTGGGTTATTGGAGTGAAATTTCGAGGGACCGGGGAGTGAATTATTATTATAATATTAAAGATTCAGAAAGCGAATAACAGTTACCGATATGTACAAACGCCTTTCCACGTCCAACGTCGCATCCTGATTAAGACGCGGCGGAAGGCCGATATTAATGACGCATCATTATTTAATGATCGCGGCTAATGATGCTGAATAAATGAATGACGGCGTCCGGCTGATGCCTAGTTTCTATTTCCAGTCCCATTCGTTCACTTGGAGTAATCGGATTGTAACTGTCTGTCTTTCGGGGGTAACGTTTTCATTAATTTGTTTATCTATCAATTTCTAAAATATCTGGCTAGGGTACACGTCCGGACATTTAGTGCGGTCTCTCTCTCTCTCTCTCTCTCTGTATGTGTGTGTGTGTGTGTGTGAGTTTACTAACTTAATTTAAGTTAATCGAAGACCGTAATTGGAATGATTTTACAATGATTCGATATGAATGTCACACAATTTTAAAGACAATCTTCTTGTTTCAGATCTCAAGACGGACACCAAAGCAACTTACTGAGCCCAGCTGTTTGTAAAGTAAGGCCGAAATCCAATTGAATTTATAGTACTAATTCGCACCCTCAGTGGAAAAAAGGCATAAGTTGAAAATTGCAATTTTGCAGGAGAGCAAAAAAACTGTTAAAATATCAGTAAGTAGTCAAAGTAATTTACATTTCGATTTCTTGCACAAAACCGTCAAGATTAATGATAAACATTTGAGAAAAATTGAGCATATGCAGCTCTTGTCCCTCTTTCCAATCATATTATTAACTAACATTCAACGTAAGACGACTTATGCTTTTTTCCACTGAGGGTGCGAATTGTCTTGGAGAGCTTTGTGCTTCATTATAAAAATAATACACGCACATAGCAGTCTGAGATGAGGCAAAGTTAAAGTCTTCACTCGCGGAAGAGTGGTTTCACAAAAAAACACAAACTTGTAAACGTCCCAGTCGTTGCAGGGGAATAAACAAACAGGATAAAATTTATCCTATTTTTTGTCCTGAATATATGGATTGTCTGTGCTAAGTTTCATCTTAATCCGTGCATCTGTTAGCGTGTGATGAAAACACAAACATCCAACCATCTTAAAATCCTAACATCTAGCGAATATCTAAATAAACAACTATTCAGACATCTTCACACTAACATTTATATTGAAGTAGTGAGCTTTGTAGAATGCACATAAAACATTAATTAATACCCAATGATATTTAAAAAACAGATACGTCATGCCCTTACATATCAACCAAAAAATCTGTTCCGAAAAGAGCTACAACACACACACGTTCGTCTTTTGTTTCACTACACCAATCACACACAATAATACACTAAGGTATTTTAAGGTTGTAAGTCAAATCTCAAGCAATTCTGACAACAACAAAAGCGTGCCTATCGTCTTGTATTGACAGAGAGACTACGACCAGACGAGGTCAATTGCCTGTTCTTGCGATCTTCATCTTCGGCGCACTAGTGACATATCTACCTCTTTTTTACTTATAATATAATTGTTAATACCTATCAATGTACCAGTCAATGTGAAGGCAAGGAACCCTATGACAAAATGAATAACGACCCCAAAACGGGAGTCACTAGTTTTAATCAAAACAGACAACAAATTACGCGTTGTAACAAATAGTATTTCAAAATCATTACATCTCCGAAATCATTGAATGTCCAATGACATAGGATTTGACATACTGTCGTGAAGAAAACCTTGGATGGAGGTCGTTCACACATTCACACACATTCATTATCACAATGCGGTGGATTTGATTGATTTGGCTACTTTACAAAAAAAGTACATAATTAGGAATGGAATTTCAATAACGTTCGGAAGTTGTTTGATTGGCTGCGAATGACGAGGTTTCGTTTTATCGCATTGATGCTGACACTATAACTTATAAAGTCTTATAACTTTAGCTCTTTGGATTAGTTTTTTAACCGACTTCAAAAATAGGAGGAGGTTCTCAATTCAACTATATGTTTTTTTATGTTTGTTACCTCAGAACTTTGGACTGGGTGAACCGATTTTGATGATTTTTCTTTAATCGAAAGCTGGTACTTGTCGTGTGGTCCCATATAAATTTGAGCGAGATCTGACAGTGGCATCCATGTCAAAAGCATATAAGCTTAAATTTGCATTAAGTATGTGCGTGATAAAGGGACGAATAACTCAATATCCAACCGATTTCGACGATTCTTTTTTTATTGGATGTACTTAATTTGAAATCGGTTATTTTTTTTTTTTAATTTTAGATTATGTCATTTCGCATTTGTCGTATCGTAACCAATGGCAAATACCGCAAAATCCGCATTATAATGTATCATGATCAAATCTTTCATAGCTTTATCGCTTGCGCTTCAAATACATTTAAATTTTGTGTTTACATTATATCAAGAAACTCCAAAAGTAATGTTTTCCTAATCGCAGTCAAAGATGTCACTTAGACCCGTATTAATAAACCCATTACCGCCCAAATACCGTCTAAAATATTTCATAACGATTTACTTTTTTATAAGATCTGACTTAAATATGTTAGCATCATAAAGCGAATCTTGAAATCGCAGACATTTTAAGATCGGATTATTAATATGCTTACCCTTTTGAAATACTTAATAAATATCATTATCACCCAAAGTTTATCCCTTATCCCATAGCCCGACCGAAGCTACTCAGAATAGATTAAGACGGCAAACTAATCTCAGGTTAATTGAACTGTTTTAAATGCCTCGTTTAGTATAGCGGTAAACAGTTATACTACTGGCTTCTGATTACAAGCAATTATTCCTTGAAACACTAGCGCTGCCTTACGGTAAGTCTCTGTATTACAGTTACCATGTGTGACATGACAGGGATTTTCATAACATGTCGGGAATTTTAGCTTCCAGAATCAGGAATTTTTTAAACTGTCAGGAATTTTTAAATTTCTGTATTTTTATAACAAAAAAAGAATCAAATATCATTAAATTTATTTATTTCACGTGTACTTTTATCCCTGGATGGATAGCAATGTTTTTAGCAAAAACATTGTAATATTTTTTTATTTAATATTTTAATGCATCGGAAAAATAATGACACAAAATGGCAGGAAAACTAAGTTTGGAAATTTTCGAATGGAGTAAAGAAACTGAGTGAGAATAGAATGGGTCATCGTGGCTAATCTTTTGACAAACTTTCTCCATTTTTTTTAATAAATTGACATAAAAACATGTAACTATTCTATGCCCAATAAATAATAAAAAAATCCCCAATTCTTCAATTACATTTTTGGCGTTTACCAAAAAATACGAATTTTGGATTAGACCATTACAATTCTTTTTTTTTTTTTTTGTTTCCCCTCACGGGAGGGAGGCAGAGAATGCATTTACGCATACCAGCAGAGCCGTCTCTGGTGGTTATGTGGAGACTCAATCCAAGGATGATAAAATATAGATATTTATGAAAAAATATCTATATCTATCGCCGCTCCAAGGATAATACCGCACTAAAAACTGCCTTAATGGTTTTGGTCGTACGACCTTAAAACCTTCATCTGAAGCGACTCCGTTTGAAGAGACGGAGCGCTAGCGGCGCTCCCTAGGGAGCGTCCGCTGGGTGACTACACTTTGTGTTGTCGAAGAGGTAATTGTGCCATCGAAAGGATGAGCATCATCTGGGATTGAGTCGTCTGTGTCCTTGGAGGCGGCCAGGAGGCTTTCCAGGTCAGACGAGAGCTTATTGGGTGGGTCCGTGAGGACATTGCGCGGCCTTCTTATTTGATGGCCGGTGAGGGTGGGGGCGGTGTAATCCGCTGATTCCCTAATCATGGGGTTGGAGTGTGTTTCTGAGGATTTGAAGAATCTCTCAGAGAAGTTTTTCATGACTTGTTGTATTGTGTCGAGCTCTAAGTCTCGGTGGAGATCGGCGTTCCGGACGCACCAGTGTGCGCCAGTCGCTTTTCGACAGAATAGATTCTGGACTACTTGTAATTTGTGGACTATATTGGGAGCCGCATGTGCGAAGACAGGGGCGGCATAGAGTAGTACCGGTCGAATGCAAACCTTGAAGAGCGTTCGCTTGTTCCTGAGGGACATTTTACTTTTCCTTCCCAACATAACGTTGAGTCGGCTCATATAATAACGGGCTGTACTAGTCACCTTGTTGATATGGGGCCTAAAGGTGAGTCTAGAGTCTAGTGTTATACCTAGATATTTTGTTTGTGTCCTCCAAGGGACGGGTGTTCCCGCGAAGCGGATGGGGGGATCGCTCAAGCGTCGTTGCTTGTGTGAGAAGCGGATTGCGGCACTTTTGTCCGCGTTGACTTCGATGCGCCATTTCTTGAACCAGTCTCCTAACTCGTTAACCGAGTTTTGGACTCTGGTAAGAACTGACGACATCACCCGTCCTTTGAGGTAAAGGGCGGTGTCATCCGCAAAGAGGGAGAGTTGAACCCCTTTCTTGGGTATCGGTATATCGTTTGTGTACGATATGAATAGTAAAGGGGCTAGCACTGAGCCCTGAGGGACCCCTGCCGTTATTAGGCGAGGGGAAGAGAGGATACCTTCGTGTCTGAAACGGAAGGTACGTTGATCTAGGTAGGAAGCCACGAGTCTGACAATACGGTCTGGAAGGCCAAGATAATGGAGTTTATAGATAAGTCCGGCATGCCAGACCTTATCAAAAGCTTTGGCAACGTCGAAGAAGACAGCGACTGTCTTATCGCGACGCGGGTAGAATCCACTAAGTATGTATTCTACTATACGGTGTACTTGTTGAGGACAAGAGTGTTTAGCACGAAACCCGAATTGGTGCGGAATGATCAAGGGAGGACCGTCCGATGGAAAGAGATGCTTTCTCATGCGGGACTGTATTATTCTTTCAAATACTTTACCCATTGCCTTGAGGAGGCTGATGGGTCGATGGTTAGACGGGACATTAAGGGGTTTCCCGGGTTTGGGAATCCCTATTACTATAGCCTCTTTCCACGCAGTGGGAAAGTGGCAGTGTTCAAAGCAGGCGTTGAACAGAATGACTAAAAGGGTAATAACCTGCTCTGGGAGGTGTTTGAGCGCCAGGTTGGAAATACCGTCGGCTCCAGGAGCTTTACGGGGTTTGAGTCCACGTATGATGGACTTGACCTCGTCAGTAGTTGTTTGAATGGGATCTGCGGTGACAGGGAGTGAATTCCTCTGACGGACTTCATCCTCCACCGTTTGAACATGAGACAGGGAATGGGGCTGAGTGCTGGGAGCACACTGCGTAGCAATACTGTCAGCGAAACATTCTGCTTTTTCGTCGTCCTCGAAGGCTATACTGCCGTCGGGACGGTTAAGTGGGGGGGTGTCTAACTTGGCGTCTATTCGAAGGTTTTTAGCCGTCTTATAGAACGCCTTGTGAGAGGGAGTTATGTCGCTCATGAGGGAGTCCCAATTGGAGTTCCTCAGCTCTGTAAGTAGGGATCGAACTTGACGCTGTAAGGCGTTAGCTCTCCTGCGGTAAGTGGGAGTGGGGTATAAAGCAGCACGTCTGAGCGCTGCATTTTTCTTACGAATGAGAAGCCTGGCTTCGAGCTGTAGTTTCCGGTTTGGGACCTTGACCACACGCTCGTTGTCGCGAAGGGCTGACTGTACTGTTTTAGTGAGATTACTGACAGTATTGTCTATTGTAGCCGAGCTATCGAAGTAGTCGGCTGAGATAGCATAAGGTGAATTGGGGGACTCGAACTCCGCTTTAAGCGCGTTCTTGTAACCATCCCAGTTAGTGAAAGTTCGGGTGACGGGCGGGGAAGAGTCTATAGGCCCTAGCTCAAGGGAGACCGGGCGGTGATCAGAACCTAGGTCGTCGAGAGTTTTTAATGCTCTCAGGTTGAGTGAGATTCCCTTGGTCAGGGCTATATCTAGAATGTCAGGTGAAAAGTTCACCTGCTTCGGATAGTGAGTGGGAGAGGAAGGGGATAGAATATTTATTCCCAGTTTGGTAGTAAGCTTGAAGAGCTTCTTACCGTTTTGGTTAGTTTTGTGGCACCTCCAGTCGGAGTGTTTGGAGTTGAAATCTCCAAATAGTATAATGGAGTCTCCGAGCGAGAGCAGTGCTTCTAGGTCGCTACGAAGAGGAGTTTTCTGAGGTGGGTTATAAACTGAGGCTATGATCAGGGACGGGTGTCCTGTCATGCCTAGTTTGACTACCGTGGCTTCCATGTTGATGAGTGGAGGGGTTTCTATTACAGAGCAATGTAAAGATCTTTTGTAGTAGATGGCAGT
Organism: Thymelicus lineola; assembly: GCA_963932265.1. NCBI lineage: Eukaryota > Metazoa > Arthropoda > Insecta > Lepidoptera > Hesperiidae > Thymelicus > Thymelicus lineola. The sequence continues at coordinate 1,571,722 of OZ010704.1, read as the reverse complement.
GCCTCCGCCCTTGCGGCCGTCGGCTCTGTCGTCTCGTACAAGAGAGTATTTGGGGATAGACAAACCCTTTTTAAGAGAGGGCTTGAGGTGGGTTTCTTGGATTAGCAATAGGTCGATATCCCTATTGCGAATAAACTCTTTAATTTCTAATATGTTAGAGTACAGACCGTGCGAATTGAAAGAGATAAGCGAGACGCCTTTAGGCCTCACTCGACCGGTAGAAGGGGGAATTGCGTTAAGCGCTATTGACATTACTTAAGCGAGTTAACTAACTCGCTGTGTTCGACGAGCACCATGGCTCGCTCGATGGGACTGCTAGCTGCAAGGAGCTTGCGGGTGAAGGCATGGATTTCATCCATGTTAATACTATTTATTAAATCCCTCACCGTGGCCAAGTCCTCATAAGAGGGCATATGGCTGGTTTGGGACTGGGAGGGACGCGGGAAGGCAGTAGGTGCCTTATAGGGCGCGGGCGCAGCCTTAGGTGCGGATGCAACCTTAGGTGCGGGAGCGGGGGCAGCCGTGGTGGCTGTCCGCCTCCACGGGTTAGTGGGAGGGGGCGGGGGCCCTGGGCGGGCACTGGGGGTCCTCAATTGAGGGAAGTTCGCGTCCGTTACAGGGGGCGGGGCTTGTCTTGGCCTGTAAGGCTGCTTGTTAGCAGTCTTAGGCAGGTTAGAGCGGGGGGCACGTGGGCAGCCGCGATAATTAGCGGGGTGGCCGGTCTGTCCGCATAGGACACAAGCCGGGGGAGACTGATCGTCTTTAGTGCGTGTGCACTCTTTGGTGAGGTGCGGTACTAGGCACTTAACGCACCTAGGACGAGCGCAGCAGTTAGCCGCTGCGTGGCCGTAAAGCTGGCAGCGGTGGCACTGACCGGGGAACCCACGTTTGTTCGGGGGTTCAGCCCGGATTTCAGAGAGCCCACATATGGTGAGTTTCTCTTTGAAAATGTCGCGGGACGTAGGCGCGTTAGTCATAATGACTAAGGCCAGCGGGAGTTGTCGGCCGGTGCGGGTGTGCATCTTGTGCACAGCCTCCACGGGATGGCCCTGGGACTTAAGGTCCTCGAGTATAGCCTCGTTGGCTAGCTCGAACGGTACTCCTCTGAGTACCGCTTTGACTTTACGCTCTTCGGGGAGAGCGTATGTGTGGTATGGTATTTTATTTACCATGAGGAGCCTGGTGAGGCTCCTGAATTGGTCAACGTCCGGGACTTTCACCCGGATTGTCTCGCCCATATTGGTGGCGTGGGTGTAGTGGATCTTGTGCTGAGTGCACAGTTCCACTACTGCGGTCCATTTGGACTTGTCCCGCAGGAAGACTGGGGGAGGGGCCTTGATGGCAGGGATAGTGGGGGCGCAGCGCGAGGCTGGCTTGGAGGACTGCCTAGGGAGGACAGTCACGGGGGTGTTTTCAACAGCCGGTTTTGGCGTGGGCGCGGGGGCGGAGGGCTCGGTGCCCTGAGAAGCTTTAGTGCGAGGCTTGCGCTTTTTGCGCGTTACTCGCTCGAAACCGTCATCACCGGTGACGGTTGAGTCGGAACTGACGGAGGACGGGGCCTTGGTCCGTTTCCGGGAACTAGAGACGGAGGCGGAGTCTGAGAGCTCCGACTCGTCCATCGATTCGTGCCGAGAGGCGGCAGAGGGACTGAGGGGGGAGGAGTCCACGAGCACTACTGTGCGGGGCTCAAGTGACTTATATGGTCGCAGGCCATGCTGGGCCTGGAGATGGTGGAATAATTCGTCCGCTTTGGACGAAGAGCCTAAGAACGACTTTAAGCCGTCGTTGATGGCTTCCCACGACAGACCCACCAATGGCGAGTCCATCGCGGGAGCGTAGAGGGGGTGTTGGTACGTCAGGGCAACGACACGCAATAACACAAGAAAACAAGACAATACAAGAGCAAGAAAAACAAAAAAAAAAAATACAATGAGGGGCGGTGGATATCCCTATTGGATTATAGTCCACCAACCTTTCCCCTTGGGAGTTCCCAAGTGCAATGGGTCCGGTCTGCCGGTTTGTCCCAGGCCAGGAGGCCGGGGAAGCGCACCGGGTCAACGCTGACTGGCTTAGTTGTCACCGTTAAGTATCCACCAGTCCAAGGTATTATTCTCTGAAGGAGAATAAAGAAAAATAAAATAAAATCCGGTATACGGCAGAACAGAGTGGGAGCACTAGTGCGACCGCTCTGCTCGGCGCGTAAAACGGGACTACCTGCACTGCACACTGCACAGCACAGCACTGCACACGCGAGACACACGGACTCACGCGAACCGGTTTGGCTTCTCTAGAAAGAGACACCGATAGGACCGATAGGGACTATCGCAGGTAGCGGACGCGGGACGTCCGTACGCTACGACGGTCAGATCGGAACTGAATTACAATTCTAAAGGTGCGATGTTTTTATGCCGATCAATGTATAAAAGTCAATTTCTTAAAATTCTTAGATAAGCACTTGAATTCTAATGCTGAACGCAGATTTATCGGCATCGTAAGCGCTGTCAGCATCGCATTTGTATGAAATCATATGAGAGCCCGATGCGGATGACATATGTGTCGGCATCTGTCATATGATTTCATACAAATGCGATGCTGACAGCGCTTACGATGCCGATAAATGTGCGTTCAGCATAAAGTGCATAAATGCTTACACTCATATCCCCCCACACTAGGTTGTTACTTGTTCCTTCCACCTACCAGCATGACATGTCTGCGATGTAGTGGGCGCGTCACGGTTCACGGTTTTGCTAATCAAACATTGTAAACGGTGGTCGGTGACTGTGACCCAGTTGTCGCATGTGGTCGCTGCCGTCCGGTCGGCTAGCGGTCGCGGAAGTATTAGCATATGAAAGCGAGATCCGCAAATCTCCGCCGTGTCAAGTTTAATGTCGTACGCCGTGTGATGTCATCGTGTCATTTGCGTGTGTAAACAATGTGAAACGTTACTTTAAACAATGATACACGCATTTTGGATACAATTATGAATAGGCTGACATACAGTAACGTTAGTTTAAACGCTTTTGTTTGTTAAGACTAAATTAGCTGGATACACATTACACTTCTTAATAGGCACAACTCTGATTTATGAATAAGTAAACTGTAAACGCTTATACACTCATTCCTCTGCACTCAATGATATTATAAGTAAAAAAGAGGTAGATATGTCACTAGCGCACCGAAGATGAAGATCGTAAGAGCGGTCAATTAACCGCTGTCTGCTCGTAGTCACTCTGTCTATACAAGACGATACGCACGCTTTTGTTGTCAGAAGTGCTTGAGATTTGACATACAACGTTAAAATGCCTTCGTGTATTAAATTGGTCTAGTGAAACAAAAGATAAACATGTGTGTGTTGTAGTTAGCTCTTTTCGGAACAGATTTTTTGGTTGATTTGTAAGGACATGACGTATCTATATTTTTTTAAATATCATTGGTTAAGACTAAATTAGTTACCTGAACACACGTACACTTCAAAATAGGCACAACTCTGATTTATAAATAAGTAAACTGTATATATTATACATTTCTCCGCATTTCCTGTGGGTGGTATGGACGTCAAAAAGACCCGAGTCAAATATTCTACCTATTCGGGAACCTAACCCGAGACCCCTCGCTTCACATGTACCTCGCTACCAACTAGGCTAGGCCATGGAGTCGTCAACTTTTTGCTGTATCTGAGAGGCTTTGCAGTTAAAACTTTTGGTTCTTCGCTTCCTTCTTCCTAAGCAGTAAAAGGTCCTAACAGGTGTTAAAAATTATGAAGTTTTTCCATTAAAGTACGAGCATATTTTGCTTTACACTATCCCATTCAAAATCACCCATAGCAAAACGAGATTTTAAAAATACAGCTGACATTTTTCACGAATAAAATTTAGTTTTTTAACCGCAGGGCAAAGCTCAGTTGAAATCTCCAGTACAGTGTTTTTTATTTATCTACTCTTTTTATCTCCATTTTATCTTTATTGTATTAACCTAAAAAAAACTAGATTAAGTACAATGGACGGAATAAATGCCTGATGACACTATTCACCAGAAAACACTGAGAGATAGCTAAAAGTTGCGGTATAACAAAATATAAAAATATGTTCGATGATACCAACATAAAAATACTATAAAATACTAAACAAAACGACTTTTGTGTTCATATCAATACAGCACATCTCAAGTTCAGCGGATCACTGATATCGGATCTAAAGATGGAGGCAGAATATCATCACGAAACAACGGAAAAATATTTTTCAATGGCGTTCGGTTCGCAAACACGACGCACGATTAAACCTTTTGTGCCGGCAGATAATGTAACTGTAGATAGCGGATAGCTATGCTCAGATAGCGTCATAGTAGACGAATATGGAGTGCTTGTGGGGCTGCCAAACACGCGGAGATAGATATATTTTTTCTTACTTCTTTTGCTAAGACAGCTGACTGTACAAAGTAGCAGTTAGTAGTGGATATTAATTATGTGTGTCTTGCGTTTATCAGTCCATGAATTTATTGTGATATTATTACATTTATTACACTTTTTACGGCCGAATGTTTAGTTGCCGTTAGCAGCTTCACTCAAGATCCAATGAAATTCATTGTTAAATCCATTGATGGTCTCTTTTGCACTTTAATATCGACTTTAATCCTTAATTAATCATTTTTTGCGATGTAGATTTCTTGCGATCCAAATCACAACAACATTTACAAATGGTTGCACAAAAACTATTTCCATTTAACCTCCGAACAATATGTTATATTCATTTATTTAAAAGACTTCCTGAGTATGTTTAACGTAAACAAAATTAGGAGTCAAAGACCAGCCATTTAGCTAAGAGCCAATTTAAAGTTATGTAAAAGACCATTATGACGTAAAGATTACATTTAGACAACTAATTGGAGTGTGCTTGAAATTATTGTGCAAAGTATAACTATTTAAATAATTTAATGTTCATAATCAGAATCAAGATGAAGAGATACTTATTAGATGAGGACTAACAAAATATTAAGCAATATACATAGATTACAGGATACTAGGAATCCTAGTGTGCAGTAATTATACTACCTTACTCTTGGGCATAAACCCCTTCACCAATCCGCACTGGAGCAGTGTGGTGGAGCATGCTATAATATGCCTCTTCAGTATAAGGAGAAACCGGTGCCCTGTAGTAGACCATTAAGGGTTGTCATACCAAAATAATGGAGACCAAAAACTGGTCACGTAATCACCGGAAATAAGTAGCTTATACCTACTAAATTGCAAACACACGTATAATAATATAACAATAAAAGTTACTTACGCTATGAAACTTGTTATTTCAAAATATAATTGCTGTTTAAAATTCATAAAGCTAGTTATAATAATTAATAATGCACACATATACTGCTTAGGAAATAAAATTTGGTAGACCATGGAAGGTTTTTTATACTTCAATATCTTCCTATTTAGACGAAAATTGTTGAATATTTATGTAATTTGGCTATGTAAGTAGATAAATATTGTTTCTCGAGACGCCATAACCCAGCTAGTAGAAACTATACAGATATTGTCACTGACAAGTTAATAGTTAGTAGTACGGTAAATGACATTTAACCGTGACACTTACCATGGCATAATACAAGCATTAATTACTTAATAATAATAATATTGATAATATTAACCGCACGTGAAGCCCACCAACTACCAAGGGGCTAGATTTTATCGCCTCTTACTACATCTCAGTATGCTGGCTTAGGATTAGGATCAGTATTCTAGGCCACTCCAATACGGTCAATCAAGAAGGAAGTATCATCAACCCGCATTTTATCTTCTTAGTTAAATCCGCACCGCTTCCGCTCACCGCTTCCCGCTGGCCTTATGGCCCGCGGCAGACCGCTAGCCCGGGTTTCCCATGAACCTCTGATTTATTACAACTTGATTTGTCCTGCGGTACCCTAATTTGGTCTCGTCATATTTATGCCGTACTGATAATTGTGGGAGATGATTTAAACTTGTAGCGGATGACAGGTGGTTTGAATTTTACCGCTTAGCTGGACAAACGATGGACAGTGCGACATTTTTATTGATGTTGTTTGAATACAAGATTTTATTATTCAAAGTTGGTTTTTACAATACGTTTCGAACTACCTTCGTTTCATTTTTTTAATTAGTTATATATGTATTAGTGAGAAGAAGTGGCAAGAAACTTCCAAGGAGATTTTAAAAGAATAAAATGTTGTTTCTTTTTCATTTATTCGAATCAACACACGGTTAACATTAGTGTCTTAAATATATAATTTGTGACACAAAAGTACCTACTTATATTGCTTCCAATGTACCATATACCATGTTAAAATCATCTAAAGCAGTGTTTCCCAACGTGGGGCCCACGCCCCACAGGGGGGCAATTTGATAGTTAAGGGGCGCAATGTAAAAATGCACTCGACACGACTTTAACCCTTTCGCTTTGGGTTATTTAAATGCAATGCTAGATATCGGTGACAGAATTATGTATGGGGGGCATTAAAATTTTAGAAATGTTAAGGTGGGGCATGGCCTAAAAAAGGCTGGGAAATACTGATCTAAAGACATTAATAATGTAGACCCAAGACTCACGACAATTGACAGTGACGCAGATTTCTCTAGGCCCAAGTTCCCAGTTTAGATGGTTTTAATTATTATAGGGTTTTATTTGTATTATTATCCATGTATCCTTTATTAAAAGCGCTTCTTTCCGTGCTTCGGAGGGCACGTTAATGCCTTCGGTGCGGGTTGTTATCGTTACAGGAGTCATTAAGCGGTATTAAAATTTTTGTCAATTAGATTACTAATGCCAGAAATAATGCGGGTCGCCGCTTTCTTACTTGGCCTGCAATGCATTGGTTATGCCTTTAGGATTACTGACAAGCGCACTGCCCGCGACTTTGCCTGCATTTCCCGACATAAGTACCCTATATTGGTATAAAGTCGTGACAACACGTTTTGCTATTTTACTTATGTTAGGGCCAAAGAATCTCAACAGCGTGATTCAGAGAATTAAAACTCGTTGAAACTAGATGGCGCTGTACAACTTTCTGAATCACGCTGTTGAGATTCTTTGGCCCTAACATAAGTAAAATAGTAAATATCGAAAGGAACTTCGTTCCATCCGGGTGTCCCTTGACACCTCTCAAGTTTTTTTTATTTCACATCGTGGTCTACCTGTATGCTAAATATCATGAAAATCGGCTCAGTAGTTTTTGTGTAAAAGAACAACACAAAGATCCATTCAAAATTTCACATCTATACTAATATTATAAAGCTAAAAAAATTTCATTAATTGTAGAAAAGAATAAAAAAAATTGTTTATTTGGTTGAACGCGCTAATCTCAGGAACTACTGGTTTGAATTGAAAAATTATTTTTGTGTTTGACAGTCGATTTATCGAGGAAGGCTATAGGCTATATAACATCATATATTTTAGTAGTTAGTTTTTTCCACAAATTACCGCGGGTGAAACTGCGAGGTACAGCTAGTTTTATAAATAGTGTAGTACCAAGGTAGTTACTGTAAATGTCCAACGGTGTACAGGTAAATACCGCTTTTTATTTCACAACAGGTGAATGTCCTGTGTAAAGGACCTTATTCTCGATTGATTAAGACGATGCAATAAGTTTTTTATCGACTTTGAAGTTTATTAGCACATCAAGATTTTAGCGTTCCAATTAAAACTAAGTATTGATTTTGTGTAGAAGATAAGTCAGCTTTATAATAATAGTATAGATACCACTCAGTCTAAGTCACAATTATTTTGTTATAGGCAGTAACAGTTCACTTAACCGAAGTGAAAATATACGATATTTTAAGTTTTAAAATCAAAAATATTTTATTTAATAACATTTTGAGGTGCCGTCGACTTTATTCACCTGAGTTAATTCACCCAGGTGTTTTAAGTCTACTTTTATTTGATAGCTTAAAATTAATTACTGATTTACAAATCAATTAAAATAAAATAAAATAAAAAAGCCTTTATTCTACTGCAGTTACTATCCTAATATAAACGTTAACAAAAAAAATTAACTTGGGTACTTATACAGATATTATTTACTTACAAACTAAATAGATACCTACTTATAATTTAAATTTCTCTCTTTATATATTTATATTTTATACGATGTAATTTTATATATTTTACTGTATAGTAGTAGTCGCCTCTGCGGCGTAGGCCTCCACTAAACCATTCCACTCCTTTCTGTCTCTACCTCTATTCATCCAGTCTGGTCCGCATTTTTATTAAAAACATCACGCCACCTCATCTTTTGTCTTCCACGTTTCCACAAATCAATTAGTCCTGTACAAAAATTACAGAGTAAGTACAAAAAGTACAAAAACTACAGTAGATACTGGGCACGGGTCTTCTTTCACAAACAGGGAGTTTAAAGCTGGCCATACACAATCAAGCGTACTTGTCAAGTTTGCAGTTTGACTTGATACAGCATCCAGTTGAACTCATTCAACTATCAGCTATTCAGCTATCTCAATAGCTATATGGCCAGATAGCCATACCGTAGCCATACACCGTCAAGTTTACTGAATGCCGCGATTAGGTAGATTAACAAAATTCACATGTTCAATTCTCAGATATACAGCTCTCCGACGAATATTTTCCAAGAAAAATGTTTAAATTTAAATCTAATCTAATCTAATCAAATCAACTTATTGTTTAAACCAATGAATGTTAGTTTCTATCAACTCTTCTAAACCCATTTGTATGAGCTACAACGAATTCGTGATGAATTCGTTAGGTACACACTTGTATCTCATCAGAATTATTATTTTCTCGAGAAATCTATTTTACACGTTGACAATACATACTTGAAGTTAACTATTCCTAACATCATAAACCGTTTATGACATCATATCACATTTATACAATAAAATAATTTTATTGCACTCTTTCTCACGTTGCTACCGGTATTTATTTACAGTATTGCCACCGTTATATTAGAATAGACTATAAAATGTACAATGAGCATTTTATAAGATGCAATAAGCATATTACCATACACTTTTAATTATAAATAACTTCAACGGGTTGAAAAGTCTATAAAACTGGGAAGTTAGGTAAAATGAAAGAATATTTTAAAAATAAAAATAACCGTTTAATAAACTAGTTAATACTCGTACGTAACAATAAAACAGTTTTTATAACATAAATAGTTTGAAGAGCATGATTACCATCAAAATATTCTTCCATATTTTGATTAAGTCTACATTATCTTATAGGTATATAAAATTCTCGTGTTATGTTAGTTACCATACTCCTCTGAAACGGCTTGACCGATTTTTATGAAATTTTATATGCATATTCAGTAGGTCTGAGAATCGGCTACTATCTATTTTTCATACCCCTAAGTGATAAGGGTTGTCCAACCCTAACATTTTATTTTTATTTTTTGGACAAAATTTTAATCTTTTATTTTTTTATAATGTGGCATTAAAAATACATACAACCCTAAATTTTCACCCTTCTATCACCAACCCCTATTTTTTAATAGTCATTTTAGTAGTTTATCATTTTTCATCCCGCTCGATAACTGATCAATTGTTAGGCGATACAAAGTTCGCCCGGTTAGCTAGTTATATTGATAAAAATATCAGTAGTAAATATGCATATCCCTACAGTAGTAACTGGCGTACGCGCATAGCTAGTACGCGAAAAACTACAGCAATAATCTCATTTTATTTAAACACCTGCCCATAAATATGAACGAAAATGAATTATGTAGTTTATTGATGATGAATAAAGGATAAGGCGATAAATTCGTAAAACTATTAACTTTGTCACGCGATACTCAACCCTTTAATGGTCCACTATTGAGCACGGGTCTCTCTTGAGGAGGCCTAGAGCATACTCCACCACGCTGCTCTAGTGCGGATTGGTGGAAGGGTTAGTGGCCAACCTAAGTTTCGGAAGTTTTCAAACCGCCCGCCCGAGGGCCTCTGACATGGCTTAACGACTGTTATCTTGCGATAACAACCGGGACCGACGGCTTTACGTGCCCTCCGAAGCACGGAAACGCTCAAGAATTTTTTGCCACTAGCGGTCACCCATCCAACTACCGACCGCGCCCGCTGTCTTAACTTTGTCGATCACTTAGAAGTTAGAATCGACACCAGCCGCTGGGCTGTGAGCGTTTCATGATCTATGAACCCATAATTATTATAGACTCGATAGCGTCCACCTTGGTGGCTACGATATGTAAATGCAACTGAAAGCCTGGATGGTTTTCAATATAGGAAACATCTAGTAGAAACTCGTTGTTAATCGTAAACTTCGACTGGTTAATCAAACTATGTTTGCTTTTTGCTTGGGCTGCCATTTGTCGGTGATACCAAGAAATTGTCGTAAGTTCGGTAAGTACCAATATGGAAAGAAATAAAACAATGAGTTTCTTTACAAATCCAGACTGTGTATTAGGGCTCATGATTAAAAAAATGACAATTTAAAGACTTTTAAAATTAATCTCGTCTCAACATTTTAGTTTAAAAAAGCATTTTAGTTTAAAGTCAATGAGGAAAAATAAAAAAGCGACCAGAAACAGTAGATAAACTTTTTAGAATTATGTCCATAAAACATAATAGAAAATGTTTCATCTGTACATTCAAAGTAATTGGATTTCGAGGTTTAAAAGTGAAAGGACTCCATGAAAAATATTTTATTTATTTATTTATTTATTTATTTATTTATTTATTTATTTATTTGGCACACCAACATGTTACACTTCACAATATAAATATTAGGTACATGATAAATAAAACTTCCAATCGTGTACATACAATTATAGGTGGTAGGTGGTTTTTATTTTATTTTAAAAAATCCATTTCACCTAAATATCCGAGTTTTTCAAGCCTTTTTCTCAGGATAAGTGGTAGCCCTACGAACATATATCCCTTTGTTATGGTAAAAGCAAATAAACATGCATAATTATAATAAATATTTGCAGCAACTTACTGCCATTAACAACCAAGTAATAAACTCAATAGCGTACAGGTACAACTTTAAACCTGTATAAAAAAATATTGTTTTTGGAACGAAGTTTCTTATCGCGCGTTGTGAAAGGGGGCTAGATGGAAAATTTCGACACTTTTTGATTTTACGAATGACGACACTTTTTTTGAAGTGATTCAGTAAGTTTTACAGAGATGGCGCTGTACAAACTGCGTTACTATATAAGGTAAATGAAACTAAGTATCCAGAGCGAATTCAACAAAAAATAATAGTTTCCTCAAACTTACGTATGTTACAAGTATAAGTTGATAGCGTGATTCAGAATTAATTTACTAACGCCATCTATCCGCAGCTAATCAAACTAAATATCTTAAGTCTGAACAGGCGCTGTACAACAATACAATACTTAAATCGAAAGGAAATTCGTTCCATCCGGGTGTCCCTTGACACCTCTCATGTTTTTTTTTTAATAGACAGCCGCTATTGAAGTAAAAATAGATGCCATAGCAGCTTTACGCAGACAGCAAATCGTATATTATACAGCCTTAATAAATAAATCAAAATATTAAACTAAATACAGTCTTACAAAACATGATTAAGTACAGTACTAACTTAGTGTTAGCAGTTAACCCATATACCATAAAACATTAACGGATATTACAAGATTATTCAACTGATGAGTATAGTACGTTTAATAAACTATAAAAAACCGGGCAAGTGCGTGTCAGGCCACGCGCAATGTAGGGTTCCGAAATAGTACGGTTATTGACTATTATTCATTAACTACTTATTCTAACATAGCCATTATAGATTCCTTTGTAAATTCATCATAATTATAACCTATTTTTCTGATTTTTTTCACTTGTCCAACTCCCAACTCCAACCGACATGAGGTGGGAATTAATCTAATCAAAATTAGACCTGTAATGCCAAAAATTTCGTAAACAAACCCCCAAATTCATAAAATGGTACTAGAAGACCCATAATATTTTTAAAAGACCTTTTTAATGATACCCCACACTATAGGGTACGTGACGAATAAAAAATTCATCCTCACATTACCTGTAGGGGAAGTACCCTAAAAAAATGGCAATAAATATATTGTGTTACAAAATTTTGTGACAGAAACGAATCGCTACAAAACCAACTTCACGCAGTCTTGTCGATCATAACGATCAACACTATGTATTGAAAGAAAGAAAGAAAGAAAGAAAAATCTTTATTTACGGCTTTTCACCGCACAGCATCAGGAAAACAAACATAAAACATCTTAAAAGAAATATAAGAATAAAGTTTGTAAATAAATTAAACAAAACAAAAAAGAAACAAAAGATCAATAAAAAAATAATAAAAATTACAAGAGTAGGTATTGAACGATTCAATTAATGAAAACTTCATTAAATTAAACACATTAAACTGATTAATTATTCCGTGAAGATAAGTTAATGGCCATCATCGTACAGTAACTGCATAACGCGCCTGATTAATTTGTAATATTTTTTTATGATACGATTATCGTTTACCGTTAACCGTTATCTGTAAGATCCTGTCTATGTTGCTCTGAACTTGTCAATTATGCGTGCGAATGCACATAAGGATCAATGCCAGATTTATATTTTTTGTGAGTGTAGGCCGATTTATTTCCGCCGCCCCATGTACCTTTTTAAAATAATAATTTTCCTTTCATAGTAAGGAAGGCACTGAATTAGTCACTAAGAAAGTGCGTAAAAAACAACAATTACAAGTTTTTACGGCACTTTTTAATAGCAAATACATATATGATATCATCTTCTGAAATCTGCCGCCCCTAGGCCGTTGCAGCCCCTAGGCCGCGGCCTATACGGCCTATTGACAAATCCGGGACTATTAAGGATGTTATAATAGCAGCCCATATAATAGCCCACCGCTGAGAAAATATATAAATGAAAAATGTTCACACACACACCCGATTGTCTGCGCAAAGATTTGATATCGTAGCATGGATATTATACAATTTAAAAAAAGTTATACCTACTTATTGCATACCTAATTATTACAAATATACTAATTTAATGGTAAGTAATTTTTCTGCTTTCAATATCTTATCCAATTTTCACTAATCTATGCTAATAGGAAATCCAATTCTCACTTCTTTCTTCCAAAAAATTCTAGTCATCACCTATTTCTACATAGAACGCCCAATACCTACTCAAACTTCCAAATTCAAATCCAACAATTCAACGTCAATGAGCTTATTATCTTTCCAAAAACATAAGTCCAACTACTTCCAAATTCAAATCCCAACATTCCAATCTTCACTAATCTGAACCTGAGGTCAAAGTCCAATTCTCCAAGTTCAAATTCCTCGCCTATTGGCACGTAATGCGGTAAAACAAAAAACTGTTATGTAAGCAATTTTCCGCATATACACAAACGATAGCCGAAGGTCAATGTACACAGACAATGGTTGATGACGTAATGCGTTACGCGGGTTGGTTTCAGTTGTGGCACACCGAGACCAAGAACTAGCTGTGAATGTATACAGGGTGTCTAAATTGTCAATGTCTATCGAAAATTGGTTTGTACAAATAATACAATAGCTACAGTAAAAAGACAAAAGTGCAAAGGCAGTTAAAACATTAATAAATAGAGTCACTGTACTTACATTATTCTACATAAATGATGATCTGTATGAAATTATGAATACGACCATTTATACAATCAATTTATACCTTCAAATGTATAAGTACCGGGTTTGATTCCCGGCCTGAGTATCATTTAGGTATATAAAATAGAGCTCTCTATTTAAATTAAAAACAAAACAAAACAGTGTGATTTACAATTAGTACAAATATTTGTTCAAGAATCTGGCAAACGAAACACCTAAAGTTAAATAGACAGAATTGTCAAGTTTTAATCTCAGTGTGCTTCGGGTGTTAGCGTAGCATCTACATAGTTTTAGGGTTCTATAATATCGTTGAGAACCCTAATAATAATTTCATTTTCATGCAACATGTAAAAAAAGTCCAATCTGAGTTCAAGTCATCGGGAAAACTTCTAAGTATTTTTCGTCTCTAGTTTACTACGTTTGTGTTAGTAATACACACACACACACACACACACACACACACACACACACACACACACACACACACACACACACACACACACACACACACACACACACACATGAGAGAGAGAGAAAAAAGACAATATGTAATGAACTAGAAAAACTTAAAAACTTTTTTCACATACATAGGAGTACAAGCGTTCGAATTTGCATTTGAAAGTTGCGCGATAGCTCAAATGTTTTTATTAGTATCCTATTTATTTGAAAAATAATAACATAAAAAGGTGGAGAAATTATAATTATAAACAATACATAGCCTTAATATTACAGTCTTCTTGCAAATAAAACTACAGAACCCCTTAACCGTCAGTCCACACTTGGCCCCTTTTTACATTTAGTGCAACACGTTTGTAGAGTAACGGTTCTCATCGGCTTCCAACCGAAAAACTTATATTTGCGGTGACCACTCGCCAAATTGAGATTATACGCCGTTTCCGTCGCCACAACCGTTTTACTGCTACGTTTGCGAAATGGCGAGATTACTTCAATTTCATTCAAGTTATATTAGTTACTATGTTGGTTTAGATACGGTTATTTCAGTTTTTGTAGTTAAACTGGTGAGTTTTTGTTATTTGATAATCATCAATATCCTAAAGTCGTATGCTGTTAACTATACATTACTACTATGGATATATGGGCTACATATCGGTTTATAGGTACCCCTAAAACACTATATTTTTAAGTAACTAGATTTTCCTACGTTCTCCACATACACGAATGCAAGCGTGGAAAAGTGTGATAATAAAAAAATCACATATTCACCACACATTGGTTGTAGCGAGATATGGAAATACACAAACGCCCCAACTCAGAGTCTCTAATGGTTAGAATAACTCCTTAGTACAGAATTTGTATGGTGATTATTATTTACTGGAGCGATTAAAATAACCATTAGTAACTCTGAGTTGGGGCGAAAGAATTTTCTGTTACCTGCTCCCGTCGCAAAACTAAGTTGAGACTCTTCCCTTGGTGGTCAAAATCACAAGTACTAGACTATAGAATCTTTCGTTATTCATCATCACGATCATCATCATCTTAGCTCGTCTTGTGCCAAAAGCCGAGCCTAAACGATTCAGCTCTAGTTATTAGTCATCACGATTACACATTACACACAAACCATAATCTTTCCAAAGCCGCGGTTACATCATAAACGCACCTCCTATCCCACGTAATCGTTGAATATTCAAAACAGACATAAACAGACATGTCTCGACATCATTACGCCTCATTAACACAGCCCACTGCAATTAATGAACCATGGAGCAAGCCCATTCAAGTTCTACTTTCACCGCCTCACTTCCTGCTTTCCCTGTTTCCGCCAAAGTACGGTTTTAACACAATCGATCAACCTTCATGCCCTCGTTGACAATCAGGGTTGTCATTGTTATTCGGTATTGACCTCCTGACCTGGTGATCATTGTCTTTCTTAGAATGAGTTAAGGTCACAATTCACAGGTCAACTAGCTGGCCAGTTCTTTGGTAACAATACAGGAAGCTTATGCGTTCTCAGACTGCTTAGCTATATTTTTCTCCTCTTCATAGAGGTACAGAATTCCATCTCAAAACATCTGACTGACCGTCAACCCAGACCGTTACTACTTATCTAGTAACAGTGACCTTTTTGATCTAATCATTTAAAACTACTTTTCTCTGTCCTATGAAGTTCTAAATCAGATAACGCATTAGCTAAAGTAAACTATTTTATGTTACAGATGTGACTACATTCACCATGGCAGCCACAGACGGCCAAATCGTGGTCGCAGCATCCCGCTGGTCTGACGAAGGTCACTACCTCAGAGAATTCGCAGCCAAGAACCGATTACCAAGCGTCGCTAAGATCATCAAAGGCCAATATGGAGGCCTTGGCGTACCAACACTCCCAAGTCCAGGTCTTCAAAGCACAGCGCTACTCGTATCGGCGGGCAAAAGAAAGAAAATTATCGCCCAGGCTATCAAATTAAAAGAGGGTAGAAGAATGGTCAGCGTTGGTCCAAGAATCGTGATTCCTGATACTTATAAAGGATATTTTGAATTACTCAGCGAAGAAGGGCGAGCTGTCAGATGTATT
Organism: Thymelicus lineola; assembly: GCA_963932265.1. Taxonomy (NCBI): domain Eukaryota; kingdom Metazoa; phylum Arthropoda; class Insecta; order Lepidoptera; family Hesperiidae; genus Thymelicus; species Thymelicus lineola. Next base: position 1,555,593 of record OZ010704.1, on the reverse strand, counting down.
GAATCTGTTTCGGAGCTAGCTAGAAGGAAACTCGATGACGGATGTCTTGTGAGAGAACCTGTGAGAGTTATCTGTGCAAAAACTGACTTGGACGGAAACATAACAGCTGATGGAGCGAGAAACCTACCTGCTGGAGAAGTCATTATGCCCAGAGGAGAAACATATTTAGGTAAAAGCAAATACTTGAAATGTACCGACACAAAAGGTGACGTGGTGCTGCTTAGTTTAGATCAAAGAGGTAAATTTTCTGCAGTGGCTAAGGAAGAAAATATTAGTGGAGTTCATACTGCGAAGACATTGTTAACAAAACGATTGCCGATTACTGTCAGACTTGTCCACGGAATGCCCCCAAGAGGCTTGAAAAGCGCAAGTCATTTTGTACCAGAAATAAGACTGTTATCCCTTTTTGAAGAAGAACATGTATTTGCATTGCCATTACAGAAAGAAGGTAATGCGCTAATTGCTTTACCAATGGCAGCACCATTGAAGATGCTCCGGTGCAAGAACGAAGAACAAATAAAGAATTTTATGGAATTTTCTAGACTGGTTGAGAAGTGTAATCGTTTACTGGTTGACGTTGTTGATCGAATACACGTCTTGGATGGTAAATTAGGCGATCCTAAGAGACTTTTGAACGCACCTCTCCACGCACCACCTTTAGTTAAAACCGGATATTTCTTAAGGAGAAGCGCATCTTCGGATTCGGCAAATCACCACAAACAAATAAGTCGTCATAGCCACATTTATAGCAGTCACCGAGACGAAAACAGCATTCCAGACGAATACGATGAGATCGATCAAATTTATGATTACGTCAGAGGATTTGCGCCATTGCCTAAAAACATAAAGGCGGCCTATTCAAACGAGCCAGCCAGACACGAATCTGCTCCCTCGTCACCGGCCGCTACTCCTATCCATATGCCCTTGATAACTGAAGTTAAGCCAGAACCTCCACCAATAGAGACTATTCCTACTAAAAAGCCACTAAACTCGCAAAAGGCCGAAAAGCGAACGCGCAAAGCGACCATCGCAACTAAGGAGCCACCTATAACTATTTACAAGGAGAAGTGCTCGGTGGCACCAGTTCCAAACTTACCCAAGCTATACATTAAAAATAGCGTTAGCAATAATAAGAGCCGGATGGTGTTCAGTCAGAAGGCCCATTCGCCAACTAAAGAGTCACCTAGTCCTTTAGCTAGTCCGATCCGACCCCTGGCGAAGGGGGATTCTCCTATCTTTAATATCCGGTACAAGAGTCTGTCGAACATTCACCAAGCGATGGAATTGGATGGTACTTTGGATTCGAGTCATTCGGGGGGCCGAACTTCGGGAGATTCAGGGAACGGCCCGAAGCTCCCAGAGAAGCGATCAAGGAAGTTGAGTCGGCCGAAGTCGTTGACGAATCTCGTGTGGGAGTTAAAGGGCTGTCCCTTGGAGCCGAATGAGAAGCCGAAGTGTAAGGTGAAAAACGAAGGCTACAAGAAGATTGGGAACAAACTGTCCTTGGGAGCACAGAAGAGAGTGTCGACGCTGTATCTTTAATTTTTTGGTGAGTTTCAGTTTCTTGCACATATCATTTCACTCTGTATCTGTTTAATAATTCTTGACAAAAAATAATAGACTTCAAAATTAGGGATAACTCAAAAACTACTCGTCAGATCTCGCTCTAATTTAAATGAGATCACATGACAAGCACCAGCTTTCGATTAAAAAAAATCATCAAAATCGGTTCACCCAGTCAAAAGTTCTTAGGTACTCGTAACAAACTTAAAAAAAATAGTCGAATTGAAGTCTCCTTTTTTGAAGTCTGTTAAATAGTCTCAAAACACTGTGAATATGTCCTAGTTAACAAGCTCTCAATCTCATATGTCCTAATCGAACCCGGATGCAATGGATTTCTTTATGGTAAATTCCTAAAATTTTGGTATTTAACTACACAAATGCATGCAAAATTATTGCCATTAAAGGAATAAGTAATATAACCATTGATCAAAGTGAAGCAATAACAATGGCAGAGCATACATATTCAGCAGACTATTATTTAAACCATCTACCTGAAATACCCCAGGTAAAATTACCGAGCTATAGTCCATTCATCCATTTATCGGATTTTGGAAGTCTAGTCAAGTCTAGGCTTGATAGACGCCTCCCCTAACTTGCAATATTCTAATTCTCAAGACTCAAGATTACAAGGGTAATCCGCAATGGATGCCAGCTATTTCTTTGTCAGTTTGAACTCGAGGAGGTTTTTCGAAATAGTAGATATTAATATTCTTTTATCCTTTATTTAACGTTACAATTAAAACATTGAAATCAGCCTAATATATTATCTACAGATAACTTCAGATAAGTGGTTTATATTGTCAACATTTTAGCAGCTTAAGATTATGGCAGAGACAACGCAATAATATGAAATGTCAGATTTGACATTTTCGTTTTGGCGCCTAATGGCTGTTTAGACCTGAGGCATTGTCTCGATTGAACTGTTACATTCGAATGAAAGCTAGTTATAAAGTGACAGTAACTTTTAGCATTACCCATGAAGGCGCTATACTCCATGGCACAGACATAAATAGTCTCCATGGTATTACCATGCAGATGGATCATAACGATTAGAGATTCGGGAACAAATCTCCCCTCACACATAGCAATAATCTGTCTAGACTCCTCGGTAGACTGTAAAAACGAAATCGTTTGTCTTGGATAGTACGACGTACAATAATTATGTTATTTAACGACTCGGTAACCTAATTGGAGACCCTGCCTGCGAAGCCAGGAGTCGCGGGTTCAAATCCCAGCCAGGGCAAAAATTAGAGTGCTAACAGTCAGTTATGCAAGTGTATGAGTCAGTTAAGTGTCCATTTTAAAAAACATAATTATTAATTAATCAACTATTCATATTCTTATTATTCTAATAGTAATAACTATAAAATTTAAAAACCTTCCGACAGTTTGGTAGCTACGATGCCACAGGCAGACATAATACAGATCAACAGATATACAGACATGTCAAAATTATAACACCTGTCTATTTGCGTCGGGGGTTAAAAAGATTCTGCAATTATTAATTTGATTACAGCCAAAATTCCCAATACTACCTTAAATTATCAAAGATACATGTAACGCCATCTAGTATAGAATAGCGTAGTCTTTGGCAATAGGAAATGAAAGATTCTAAGGAAGATGTTACTTTGAGAGGCGGTTTTGCAACCCAGTCGTGATATGCCGCGGTAACTGCAAATGTTATACCTATTGCTCACTTTAATATAGTTGGGCAACTTTATTCAATTGGTATAGTGAAGTTATTCGGTCTATACAACAATGATAATTGTGGGACTTAGTTAATCGGTAAATAACTCCCGGTATGGATTCAAATCCCGGACGTGAGATTTATCGAGTTATAATCAAGTTAGTAGTGCCTGTGAAGCAAGAAGTCCCGTGTTCGATTACCCACTGAAGCACTTTATGTGAATACATTTCATGATGTCGTATTATTTTGTGCGTGTTCATTTTATAGAACGTTTTTTAAATGGTTACTTTAAAAAATAATGATGGTTCCAGAAACAACTCCTCTTCAATTACTAATAATGGGCTTAAGTCATTAATTAAACTGCATGCCATAACACAATTACTACGTAATTTTAAATGGTAATCAAATGCACAATTATTAAATTTCCCTAATAAATTAATCCTGTGTCATAACTGTGTAGTACTTAAACTGCAATTAACGGAAATGGTTATATAGGCGTCGAGAAGCGATATGCGATATAAATTATGCTTGCTTTAGGGTTAAAAATAAATAATAAAATAATTTGCTTAGATTTCAGTTCATTCGTTCGTGAGCCGTAAAAAGGTGTCGTAAAATCAATAAAATCAATTTAATTTTATTTTTTAAATGTACGAGTGAAAACATTTTAGTTTAAAACTTCAGTTGCACCAAAATTGGGAGTGTCATTGTATGTGTCAAGATTCATAAAAATAACTTTATTCGAAGAAGTAGCGAAAGATTTCACACGATTTTAAACAATTATAAACATACGGGTAAACCCTAAATAATACCGTTTAAAATACAGTATTATAAAATTCACTCGTGAGTACCCATTGCATTTAAAATATACGTAGATTTATATCAGGTAGAAGCATAGTACGACCCACAGCTAAGATTACACTATCAACAGTTCGTGTTGACAACAAACCTTTGTCGTAAACATAATCCGGCTTCAATTTCCGTATCAAACGCTATCTACCTATTTACACTACAACCCTGTTAGACCCTCGTAAACATAAAGATAACAACCCCTCACAGGGCTTGTTTACCGTGTAACCTTGCTAACGAGGGGTAAAAAGCAACAAAAACTACGAATTACGAGCCCGATAAAAACTGATGCGCAAATAATCGTTTGAAAAGCAATCCTCGCAAAAAAAACTTTCGTTGTCGAGGACGTGATTACGCATCTTGATCTATTTCATCTTTAGCCGCAGACACCAATATAGTTTCATAAGGCTGGTTTTTATTTATATTCATCCATGTATATTTTTACTTATCACCATCCTTAGATAATTTTTATGTTAGTAATCGACAAAAGAACATCAGCAGATAAGAAATGAAATGAAATAAGTTTTTATTCGAAGTAGGTTTGTTACAAACACTTTTCGAAAATCACTCAACGCCATCGCTTCAACAAATCCCTACCGTGAGTGGTCCCGGGAGAAGAAGCGGCAAGAAACTCCCGGGATTATTTTTTTTCCTACTCACAGTTACAGACAGATAGATAGTTGAATAGAAGAAGAATTAGAAACATTTATTCAGAGAAAATAGCATTTTATAAATAGTTCGCCCATGAACATTATTGTAACACTGAAGGCCATACCAAGCTATAAGAGTTTCGATTTTTCCTTTCAATCGGAAACTTCGTAAACTGATTGAAATTTAAAAATAATCATACTAAATTTCCGCTAGAAAACATAATATTGGTGTGTGAAAATACTTTTATATTTCTCAGCTTCAAAAATATGGAGCGTTTTTTCCGCCATTTTTCTGCTAAAAAAAACCATTTATTCACTAATAATTCTTAATTTCCCAATTCCAATACCACGTGAATTATTTGAATTTCAGATTTTTCGAATGTAGACTATAAATAAATATGAATCAAAACATCAAAAAACACACGAAGCGAGGTTAACGCGCAATTCGTATTACACTTCGCGAATGTTCCTAAACTAATTGGGTGGTGGCAATCCCTAATGGCGGGAGCGGCGCCGCACCTACCACTCAGCTACCACTCACGCCATGCCACTCCTTCGTAAAGCTTTCTGCGTAAAATAGAAGCTGGTAAACATTACTTTCAGGGACGTTACATGCGACGTTTTTATAAATTCTTGTTAGAGTTTACTTTTTTATTAATTATGTCCGGTGATTTTTATTTAAAAAAGAGGCTTTTAGAAAATTTATTGCTGTATAACGTATTTTTTCATAAACATTACATGTTAAAAAAAGACGTCGTATTTATTTTAGTGTGACGACCTTTCCTAAACCAAGAGACAATCAAGACTCGGCCAATACCTCCTTTGTCGAATTATGATCAGTAGTTTGAAATTATGTGGGTACAGATGAATGTAACATGCATACTGGCTAAAATAATTACCTTTAGGCTTCTAAGTAGTCAAGTAAAAAGCCCCAAGAATCGAACATGGTCTTGAACGCAGCTCATTTAGCTGATCGTCTAAAAACATCTTTTCATAGCGACTTCTTCTTCACATATCGTTATGGTGCTACCACACTACGCTTCAGAACGTTATTAATACTCCATTCAATTTTTTTTTACTTTTGACTTATGAGGCTCGATATCGATAAATTATTGACAGGAAAACATCAAAAAATGCATTATTTTTTTGTTTTCTTGACACTAGTGAACCGATGTGTTTTATCTGCAATAGTTATGAATATATCGTTATTCATTGTATTACTAAATAGATTACTTAACGAAAATTATGCAAAGCCAATCAAGGTCTGTGATTGATTCATCAACGCAGAACCTAATCTTCTGAAGGTCTAAGTATGGAATTTAGGAAAAAGGCTCTTTTTATGCTGTAGGCAAGCAACAAAACAGGATTTTGGGAAATTGAACCTCTACAGGTTGAAAGTTTGTAAAGGGTGAAATGAAAAATATTATCTCTTTTCTTGAAATTTCTTATTTAAGATTGTAACAAATTGAAGAAACATGTGCATCAGAATTAATAAAAAGGACGAAAAGTTCCTTTTAATGCCTTTAAAAGCTAGAGTTCAAATAATGTGTAAAAAAAAGTTGTGAATAATCTTTTACTAATTTAGTGCATTTAATATTTTAGACCACATCATGTGGTCAAGCATTAACTTTTGTTTTAAAACATTTGTTGTTTTAAAACATTGAATGAGAGTGTGGCAGCGCCATTAAACGGAAGAGTTGCTAGTCGAAGGCTGGTTCTTATGACCCGAGTCCAGTTTTTGCCTAGAACCCATCCTGTCCCATCAGGTGGATCTATTAATAAAACCTGAATCGCGGAAAGATTCCCCTTGCTCTCCGTACTTCTTGCTAGTCTATAGTGTATACGAATAAATTTGTAATCTGTAACTGATCCTTGTCTGTAATGAAGGATATTTCATAAAATATATTACGTAGGTTGGGGTATTAATTAAGGTAGTATATCACAGTCATTTATTTTGTTATAATAAATGCATTTTAATTTTGGGGTCGAAAACTACCCCACGAGTGACGGAAGTGTAAATAGCAAGGGTATAGTTGAGGGTTAACATTTTTGTCTGATTTTGTATTTATCCTAGTTTTTCTAACGTCTAATTACAGAAACGGCTTAACTAATTTGAATGCAGTTTTTTGTCAGAACTTAAAGCGTGGCCCTACATATTATTTGTATTATTTCAATATGTTTGCCGGTTTGCGAATAAAAAAATATATGCAGATCATTTAAAATATTAACTGCGGTGTAATACAGTAGCGTTAAGTGGAGGGGCGTAAATTTTTAAATTAAACTATCTCTGACCCCTGAAGAGACCAACATTATAATCTGAAGTTTTTTGCCTAGTCAATTGCAGGTATAGCATTTCAAAAGTACCTACCTAATACTTAAACTGAATTGATACAGGTATACCAAGAACCCGACAGGTTAAATTAACAATGAACATCCTCTATCAAGTTAGCTATTTCTCGGTAAATAAGTAAAAAAACCGAAACTGACACGACAGTAATCATACGCTTAACGATCCCAGGTGTATAATTTGCTCTAAAGATATGCAAAGTTTGTTGTAGATCCGAGTTAGACCTGTTTTATTACCCAGCGGGATTAAATTAAAAATCTTGATAATTACACCATATGCCTTGGATACGGTTTTTGCAGTAAGGCAGGAAAATATAAAACCTTTTTTACTATAATTTGTATTTATTAATTGAACGAATTAAAAAAACTTTATTCTCAGCTATTGCATACTAGATGGCGCTGTTTAATTATTTTTATTTTCAGAATACTGTTGTAAGTCACACATCTTTGGCCGTTTAACTATTTATGGTGCACCTAAGTCAATGATATGGGTACTGTAATTATCTGTTACACTAGAATATTATACTAACAGTGTTTTACAAACGCAGCGCATACTTCAAATGAATCATATCGTGCGATTTTATTTCTACGTCTACATAAATGGTTCATGGTCCGTGATCAGCGCAACATTGATATTATAATTATGTGGTTATATTTTGTCATTAAACCATATTTATATTAAACTTAACAATTTATTGAACAACACAGACCGATAATTTCGTTGACTGCCATTTATATTACGGTACCATTTGATTAATGCAATTTTTGTTGTATTTTTCAGGTCCCTGCTGTCCACAACATGATGAAGACACGCAAGCGACGACAAAAAATTGGATACCATCCACGAAATCAACACAAAGACGACGAAAACGAATCAATTAAAACGACAAAAATCATTAAAGATTATTGAAAATAAAATTAGTCCATTAGCAATATGAATTTTTGCTGTTTTGCAAACAGCAAAATATTATAAGGTATATTTTCTAAAAATAAAGTGTATTTTGATCTCTTTAATGAATAAATCGTTATTTATGATTTAATGCCATATTACGGTAATTTCTTCGGTGTTCTACCTAGATTTAAGATTACATAGATAAGTTTCTCTATATTGGCATAAAATCTTGTACAAATTAAAAAAATAACTCTCACAAAATACAAACCAAAAACTTGAGGTGCCTTACTAAGTAATTAAAAATGTTTCGCTTATTTCAAAATAAAATGTTATTCTTTAGAGAAAAATAAATGTAATCACTTAAATATAATTAATTAATGTAAGTATAAGAGAAACAGTCACAATTCAATTTTAGTTGCTAGTTAGAATAATCGAACAAATTCTTTTTTAATATGCATTTTATGACGTTCTATTACATAATAGTATTATTTTATTCATTTATATCGTATGGTTGTTTAAGATTCAATCACTTACTAAGGATATATTCCCAAAAACTGATTTTCAAAATCGTAGTCATTCATCAATTTAATGTTATTGGCTATTGCATGATATTCATTATTTTTTGAAATTTCATAACTGATTTAAACAAAAAGTCATATTTTACTTTTGTTAATCCAATAATATATTCAGCTGTTATTTATTAGAAAATTTCTTACTATGTAATTGATCTAACACAGCCATTTAGATGTATTCCTATTTTTAAGATGATAAATTTCTTGGAAGTTCAAAGTCAGTAACAATGCTTTGTAGAATAAGTGCCCTTTGGATTTTCAACAAATTTATCGTTGACAAAATGTACACTTGTGGTTTAGGTTAGTCGTTGTTAATGTCAAAAAATCATTGATTTTCTGTAGTCCTGCTACTAGGTTCTATTGATAGCATCACGGGTGATTTATTTTTAGGACCAAGAAAAGTTTTATTAACCTTAGAAATATTGGTAAGCAGTACGAAATATTTTTTCCGTGTCACAAAGAGAACCTAGCAATTTGACCACGGGCAATGAATGTAAAAATACTCAACTGAGATTTGAAGTTAACAAACGATTTAAGGCCACATTAATGAATTTTATATCCCAAATATTGTCTGTTTAGATTTAGCTAGTTCTCCTATTCCTATTGCTAGAATATTTTTACTCTGTCATTAAACTAAGTTTGAATATTGTTACGTCTCGATCGGCAGTAAATTTATAAAATAAATAAACGAAATGATTTGAGGGTTTGTCTTTCATTTGATTCGATGCTTGGCTTCGACCCATTAATGGCCCAATACTGGACACGTGTTTCATCACGGTCTTCATGCAGTTTAAAGGCTTCTGACTTGGCATAACGACTATTACCTTACGATAACACTAAGGAAAGACAGATTTGCATGCCCTCCGGGCCTCCAAACCACGAAAGCGCTCAATAAACCTGTAAAATAAGAAACCTGTATAAAATGTTTGGGGGGTGCCTACATCGTACTAACCATCTTCCTCTACTGCTCTTGTCCTGCTCCTCTCCTTCTGAACAACAGATGACGCTACGGTTTTCGTCTCCTTTTGAAGGTCGCTGAGCTTCATCCAGTTTAATCGCAACTAGGGTCGCCATACGTCCGGAATTTTCCGGACAAGTCCGGAAATATAGGTCATTGTTCGGAATGCGGAGGGAATCTTAAACCGTCCGGAATTTCTACAAATGAGTAAAGAGTGAAAGACAAAGTTAAGCAACAGCGGGCGCGGTCGGTAGTTGGATGGGCGACCGCTAGTGATAAAAAATTCTTGAGCGTTTCTGTGCTTCGGAGGGCACGTAAAGCCGTCGGTCCTGGTTGTTATCATAAGATAACAATCATTAAGCCATGTCAGAGGCCTTCGGGCGGTTTGAAAAACTTCCGACACTCGGGTTGGCCACTAATCTCTCCACCAATCCGCACTGGAGCAGCGTGGTGGAGTAAGCTCTATGCCACCTCAAGAGGAGAGAGAGACCATTAATGGGTTGAAGCCATTCACTTGCACGATGCATAACGACATTAATATAAAATTGATAAAAAAGTCCGGAATTTTTATCAAATGTCAGGAATTTTTTCCGGATTTTTGATATTTTAATCTGGGAACCCTTGTCGCAGTGACGGGAGATAAATAAGTGGCATAGCCTATGGTGCTACTGAGAGTCATGAGCGATGATGACCACATACGTTAAGGTGGCTTGTCTACTTGTTTGTATGTTATTTATATAATTATTCATTGAGTGTATGAAAGATACGGCCCACGTTACAACTAAACTTACAACTGCGTTTAACAGTGCACATACCGCTAACTGTTTGTAGAAAAAACTGCGATCTATGTTAGTACGTGTATTATTATAATACATTTTGGTAATATAAAACCTACATGATAAATATTCTTTTCGTAAGCCATCTATTCGTCACTACAAGAAACCTTCAATGTGCTATAATTGCTCACAGGTTTAGCTATTCGATGATAGATGGCACTAGTAACGATTTACTAATGCTGACTTTACACACTAGATGTCTCTAAGCCTGTATACTGAGCAATTTTGGAGCCATTTTAACAAACACAAATTATTTTTAATTATGACAGTACCAAAGAACCTAATTTAAAATCAATTGGATTTTTAAAAAACTCTATAATGTAGCAACAGCCTAGTGTTTTTTCTTTTCCGAATGGATAGTTGCTGTTGGCCCTAGTGGCCTTTACAGCTCCACGCGGACAGGAGGGCGAGCCTGGAGAGGCTCAGCCGAGAAGACATGATACGAGGTGGGATTGATAACTCAACACCTCGAGAAAAAGGGGCATGCGACGTTCTAAGGGCACCCCCTGTGGGGTTCCGACCTCGGCTTTAGGACGTCGCCTGTTGGAGGATATCAGGGAAGGATGGTCGCTCACGCAGGAATACCTTGTGGGGTCCATATAGAAAACGGGACCTCGTCATCGCCGGTGGCGACGTTGTGCGTGTAGTGAGTCTGTGTGGTATATACGTATTTGTGTGTGGAGGTCTTTATCCGAGGAAACATTTGCGATCGTGACGAGTTCATCGGAGTCTTCTAGCACATTTAGAGGATGACTGAACAAGGACAAATCGTACCTACTTGTTGGGCACATAGTGGAGAGCCACTTCATGTAATGAGCTATACTGGGAAGCTCAAGGTCGCAATGGAGATCTACGTTGCGTATGAACCACGGGCAGCCCGTGGCTGTACGCAAGAAGCGATTTTGAATCTGTTGCACCAAGATGGTTTGCTTCTGTACAAAGACCACGCTGGCATTGGTCATGATGCGACCAGACCTTCTTTATTTTATAGAACCTGAAAGAATCTGAAAGTTTCGTTGTGCATGTCCCCGACACAGGTAAGAATGCTCCGGGATTAAGCAGTTTGGATGATAACTTTAGCAGGTATAACTTAACAAAGATGATTTGAGACCATTAAAGCAATGCATCAGGCACATGCAATCCATTCAGAAATTGGATTTACGACTTTTTGTAAACTAATTTTTCCCGAATTTTTTTTAGCGTATTGGCACATGCCGGGTTCGGGTATCCACTAGAAGTATATAATTGGGATATACTTGGAAGACCATCAGATGATGTCACCTCAACAGCCAAACAGTTTTAAAACTTTAAATTACATCTTGCCAGACACATTGGCAGACGCGAATTAGCCATGACTTTTTAAAGATATGCGAAGTAAATCAATTCACACTTGACTTGTAATTCCATTTTAATTTTTGAAGTTGTTCATCGGGACGTTTGGAAAAATTATGAGATTAAAATTATTGATGATTAAACGAACTTACCTGTACGTGAAGTTCAATCTCAATTATTCGAGAGCTTCGTTCTCGATATTAGCATGGCAACACTAGTAGTATCACTTTACGGGCTCGCCATTTCGCACTGTAGTTTGGAGGTAGATAAAAAATAAAACATAAAATTATCAATTTTTGTAGGGTACATTTATAAAACCTCACTTGGCTGGGGCGCGCTCTTCTCCGGTTCGTCATTTAGTTCAGAGATTTGCTGAGCTGTTTCATGTTTCACGACTAGGGGTGTAGTGTATATGACATGTACACTAGGGAGGGAGGGCATGCTAATATCTTCTAACGAAGCTCTCGAATAATTGAGATTGAACTTCACGTACAGGTAAGTTCGTTTAATCATCAATTATTCTTCGAGCTTCGTTCTCGACATTAGCATGGCAACACTAGTAGATGTTTAGAGAAGGCAGTCGTGAAACTAATGATATTTTTAGCTTTTCAATTTTTAATTGTAATATGATAGCAATATTTTACTCTTTAATTTCAATCTATTAATCAATATATTGGTGACACAGTATATGTACATCTAATAACCATAATATATAGCACACTCGGTATATGTTACTGATAGGTAGTAAACTTTATTTGATAATATGAACATGAGTGATACGTTAACTAAATATAGTGGAATATCTACTGAATTCCGCAAGTTTTATATAAAATATCCAAATCCTTTTAAAAAATTGTTAATGACATAAATGAGGTAAATATAAATTTCGTAATATTATTCATAATATATTATATATGGTGTTTTTCTATGTAACCCTTGCCAGTACTAAGAGAGTAAGTAATTTGATGATAATTGTATTCACTGAAATTAGTTTTTTCCCGAAGGATCCAAATTTTTGTAGCTACATTAGATCACACTACTACAGCGTGTGTAGCAACGATAGCAGCAACTATGTCATCAACCACAAATAATTCCTAAACCTGTAAAAAAATATCTATTTAAAAACACTGTTTGTTTAAAACATTATCTATCTATATATGTAAAAACATAAAAATGCCTTACAGATGTACTCCATAGACTGAGATCATCTAACCGATATGCCTTTAAATAGTTTAATTTGAAAGGCAATAATCCGAAAGTGGTTTGAACCACTAAAACAAAGCATCAGGCACATTCAGTCCATTGATAGAGTCAATTTTCCACTTTTCCATACAACAATTTGAACAGACTGACAACATAGAACACTGATCTATCATTGTCATAAGTTTTTTTTTTGTATAGTTCTGTATAAAACAAAGTAAATGTATCGGCTTCTTTTGGTTTTTCGACCAAAAGCATATTGTAATAAATTTTGATTATTATGATTATTTAATATTTTACTGGTTTTGTATCTACTAACACTAGTTTGTAAGATATACCTACTAACCTAATATGGATCAGTCTGAAATAAAGGATTATCATTATTATTATTATAAGTATGTGACAGTAAAAAAAGTACTAAATTGAATAACATTGAATATAATTATGTTCCAAGTTAACTAGTATTTAAGTAGGCCGCAATGAAAATACTTTCTATAGAAAAATATATAAAATATAATCCTTATTTGTCTCGACTGCCTTGAACAATTAGCAAGGACATGGGTGAACTGCTTATGATCTCTAGGATTAAAACCTATGTGAAATAATAAGGAACCTTGCATTACAAAGTATTGTAAAGTTACAATTGTTTTCGTGACAATACGCAAACCACTCCTAACCCAACTCAAGCAGTGCAAAGCGTAAACAGTTGGGATGTTTTTATAGGGGAAACAATATCCGAACTTCTATACGGTAACTATAGTGTGATTTTTCAGTGTAAGCAAGTATTATATAATATTATATTATAGCTATAATGTAATTACTGAATGTTTAAAAAATTATTTGTGGAGGCCATAAAGGGACAACCACTAGTCACTTTGTCACTATTATTGTTATGTTTAGAGGATGACATATGTATATATGGGTGGACCAAAGACGTAAAACTTGAATATATTATCAAACCATAGTACCATAAGTGTACATATTGCTTGCATTCGCATTTTCCTCGCATGAAGAAAGTTCTTACTTTAAGATTTGTTCTATTAGACCAGAGATAACTTTAATTCGATTTGTCATTCGATGTATGATTGTAAATATGCTAAGTCCTAGATTCGAATTCTGCAACATTAAAAATACATTATTGATTGTCTTATTTTACAACATCCACTCAGTGGCAAAAATCGTTCATACAACAAATTTTGTTGTACCTATATGAGGCTGTCTTAGTGATCATGTCTGGATTCTGGTTACTATGGAGGCGGGACCCCGTAGTTGAGGCATGCTCATATGAAGTATAAATGTTATATACCATCTGTGGAATACATGCATTTTTTGCATGTATAGAAAATATTTGTATCTCTAGCCTGGTAGGCAAAGATGAATCAATCGTCCGCCAGAACGGAAATATTAAAAAATGCCAAGTATTAAAAAATATTACTTTTAACAGAGCAATAAATTTTGAAAATTAACTAATACATTATGCAATGATATTGTTTATCGTATATATAATAGGGGTATACAGCAGTATACCTCCTATTTGTCATTATCATTGACTGGCCAACGAGAAAATAAATCACCCAATGAAGGCTATTTGTTTATTATTATTATTATTAATTAAGTAGAAATAGACAAGTATTCCATACGCCTTCGTAAGTTTAAAACCCTTTAAAAATATTTGCTATACTAAGCCAAACGATATGTACCTATGATGTATAAACAGGATGTAGCATAAGTATTTTCTTCAATCCGGATGAAATTGAACCAAAAAGGGCTTTCTTTTTTTAAAAAAACGTATCCCATCAGTTTATAAGAGTATAAAAGAGCTTGAATTAAGTTGTCCTCAACTGAATATTTCAAATATAATTAATATTTGAATAAATATTAATTATATTTGAAATTCGGAATTAATATTCATAATTTTATATGCCAATCATTTATTGGCATATGTATCCATTTTTACACATACAATGATTACTTTACTTTCAGTATAATCAAATCGTAATCGTAAGTAGTACATTTGATTAGGGTCCAAAATCATACAACATCAACTGCTTCACTGTTTTTATTTGCGTTCACACACACCAGTATCCAATATTAACAAGCAAAGAGTTGAGCCATTTAAAAGATAAAATCGTCCGCCTTATAGAAACTACGGCGTACAGTCATTAGCGTGATTCAGACTAAACTTATTAGCGCCATCTATTATCCACCGATTGTACTAAATGTTCAAAGAGAAACCAATAATTCACCTCTAAACATCCCGCCCACCATGGACAGAATGTCCATACATATTTACCTATGTATACAAAAAATTCAGTATATTATACACCTAATAAATTATAGTCTATTTCGATAGGATAGGATGTCCAATACAAATTGATCGTGAGACACAGTCCTGGATTTTGTCAATAGGCCTTATAGGCCGAGGCCTAGGGACGACAGCGTCCCAGGGCGGCAGATTTCAGAAAATGATATTATAGATGATTTACTATTAAAAAGTGCCGCAAAAAAAAACGCACTTTCTTAGTGACTAATTCAATGCCTTCCCCACTATGAACAGAAAATTATTATCTTAGAAAGGTACATGGGGCGGCGGAAATAAATTAGTCTACACTCATAAAAAATATAAATCCAGCACTGGTAAGACATCCTAATTTACCTTTGAGTTCCATATTAAATACAATAGTAATACAAACTTTGGAAACGTTATAAAAGTTAAACAATACATTCATTATCTCGTTACTGGCAAAACTATTAATTTTGACGTGGGTCGTTTAATAATAATACCCTTACATTTTAAGCTTACCACCCGAGTAACCTTGTCCAAGCCTGTATGTTTGTGTATGATAATTCCATAAAGCCATCTGGCTGGTGGAAGATCGTCTTCTTTCACTAAAACCACGTCCCCGATATTAGGCTCCGGGTTACTATGTACCCATTTGTATCGATGGTGAAAATGCGTGAGATATTCCGCGGACCATCGTCGCCAAAAATGTTGTAACATTTTTTGAGTTAATTGCCACCGCCTCAGACTACTAATATTCGACTGTTCATAATTGCAGTCAGGTACAAGAACAAGTGGCTCTCCAACTAAAAAATGTCCCGGCGTCAAGGGCGTTGGCTCGTCTGGGTTATCACAAACTTGTGAAATTGGTCGCGAATTGAGGCAAGCCTCAATTTGAGCCAGCACTGTCGAAATCTCCTCAAACGTCAGCGTTGCGTTACCCACTATACGTCTCAAATGGTGTTTTGTAGACTTTATACCAGCTTCCCACAGTCCTCCAAAATTCGGAGCACGGGGTGGTATAAAGTGCCAACTTGTGCCACTCAACGCTAAAGCGTCGGCAACTTCTGCTGCTATGCCAGACCTTTCCTCCTGGAACAAAGACTTCAGTTCCCTTGCAGCCCCCACGAAATTGGTACCGTTATCGCTCCACAGCTCTGCACAATGTCCTCTTCTGGCCACAAAGCGCTTAAAGGCTGCTAGGTAACCCTGAGCTGTCAAATCAGTTACCGCTTCTAAATGGACAGCTCGAGTGGCCATGCAAATGAAGAGGCATATGTAGCCCTTGTAGGAGCGATGACCTCTCCCTTTGGAGGTACGGATACTGATGGGGCCTGCATAATCCACACCGGTTCGAAGAAAAGGTCGGCAAGCGGTTACTCTTGAAGTTGGTAGCTGACCCATCAATTGGTGAGTAGTACGCGCCGCGTGACGAATGCAGGTGACACAATTACGTACGAAAAACCTAGCCAAATTTTTGACGTCCACTACCCAATACTTCGTACGTAAATAGTTGACCATGAGTTGCGGGCCTCCGTGCAGTGTCTTCTCATGAGCATCTGCTATCAAAAGTTGTGTCAAAGATGATTTACGAGGTATCAACAGTGGATGCTTCATGTTACCACTTATTTCAGACAACTGTAATCGGCCACCGACCCGCAAAAGTCCTGCATTATCCAAAAATGGATTTAGAGAGGTAAGTTTACTCTTTTTGTTAACCCTTCCCATTTTAGCCAAATTATCCAAATCTTCCGCGAAATGCTTAGCTTGACATTGTCGAATGCAAACATTCAAGGCTTCTGATATTTCCCTCGAAGAAATCCATTTCGTATACTGAATGTTATTAGCCTTTTTCCAATTTAAAAACCTTCTACACCATGCAACTACTCTAACCAACTTGCTTAGTGAGGAAAACCTATCCCATAACCCAAAATTATCCTCAACAGCAAGATGACATACCCCTTTTGCTTTTTCTTCCAAATTAGTATCTAACACCCTATTTGTGCTAAATTTTATTTCTTCTTCTCGCAACCAGGATGGACCTCTAGTCCACATCTCATCCCGTGGGTACTGCAATGGCCTTGCTCCCCTCGAAGCACAATCCGCAGGATTGTCCTTTGACTGGACGTGATGCCATTGATCACTATCCAACACGTTCAGTATTTCGGAAACCCGATTGGCGATAAAGGTTTTCCATCTGCTTGGGTGACTACTGAGCCACGCAAGTACCACCGAAGAGTCCGTCCAGGCATGAAGATTTGACTTCGGGATTTTTAAGGTAAGTGACACTTCATGTAATAGCTTAGCCAACAGAACAGCTCCACAAAGTTCAAGCCTTGGAATGGACACTTGCTTGACAGGCGCTACCTTTGTCCTTGCTGTCACCAGATTAACGTGTATCCTTCCAGACACATCAATCACCCTTATGAATACTACAGCAGCATACGCATAATTTGAGGCATCGCAGTAGCCATGTAGTTCAACGACCTTATCATCCTGAGTTGTGTTTATCCATCTGGGAATACGAAAACCGGTAAGTAACTCCAAATCTTCTCTATATGAAACCCATTCATCCAACAACTGTGCTGGGAGTTCGTCATCCCATCCAATTCCTGAAAGCCACAGTTTTTGTATGAATATTTTTGCAACAACAATAGTTGGAGCTATCCATCCAAGAGGGTCGAAGAGACGTGCTATATCTGATATAACCTTTCTTTTAGTTACAGGATAGGTCAGCGGCGGCAGGTGAACGGAGTATTCGAAGACATCGGATTGGCGGTTCCAGGTAAGTCCTAATATTTTCATTACTTCATCTATTTTTATTTCTAGGTTTCCTTCCCCTTCTTCCTTGCCTTTCCTAATTTCTTCCAACAGCTCTTCCTTGTTACTGCTCCATTTTTGCAGCTGAAACCCACCCCTTCCTAACAATTCGTTCATCTCTTCATAAATTCTCTTTCCCTCTTCGACAGTTTCACATCCCGTCATAAGGTCGTCCATATAAAAATCCTCTATGACCCTGCCAGATGCAGATGGATAATCTTTTCCTTCATCGTGAGCTAGTTGCTGCAATGTACGTACAGCAAGGTAAGGAGCCGAAGACGTACCAAACGTTACGGTAAGTAACCTAAAATCCTGCAACTCAGCTTGCGGGCTATCAGGATCACGCCAGACAATCCGTTGGAAGTCTGAATCTTCCTTAAATACTCGTACTTGACGGTACATTTTAATGATATCCGAAATTAAACATACAGGATGCCGACGCCATCGTAAAATAAGTGTTCTCAAATCCGGTTGGATTGTCGGCCCGACCATAAGATTATTGTTTAATGAAACACCATTTGTTCCAGAGCAGGAGGCATCAAAAACTACACGAACCTTGCTCGTTGTCTTATCCTCCCTGACAACGGCGTGGTGTGGCAGGTACACTGCGTCCGATTTACCTCGCTCAGCTTCTGGTACAAGCTCCATGTGACCAAGATCCAGATATTCTTGTATCACCTTACGATATTCCACCTTCAACCTAGGATTTTTTAATAATTTCCTTTCCAAATAATTAAAACGTTTAATAGTTATATCCCGCGAGTTACCGTACTTGCAAGCTGGATCTTCGTCCCGAAACGGAAGTTTGACAATATACCTACCTGAAGGCTCTCGCTTAGTCGTAGCGGTGTACAATTCCTCACATCGCGACTCCTCCGGTGTGAGATGCCTTTCAGGTGTTTCGGACTCCAACTCCCAAAACCTACGAAGTAACTCGTTCTCATCGAACTGAGTATGCATGCTAACAACGTTACCTTGATTTAAATTATCCCTACATTTAGAATATATTTGACCAGACAAGATCCAGCCTAATTTGGTTTTTTGGGCTACTGGAAACCCAGGTGGACCTTTAATAATACCATCCTCCAATATCTTGCCATAAACCTCGGCACCCAACAATAAATCTATCTTATTGGGTACGTTAAATGTGGGATCCGCCAAGTCCTTTTCCGATAAATCGTAGAAAGACTGGACTACACCCTGCCTCTCTGGGAGGAATGTAGTTATTTTATTTAATACATGAGCCTTGACCTTAACCACGTATTCTGGATTATGGAGTGATTGAATTTTAAAATAAACCACAGACTTGGCCTTCAAAGTACCAGTCTGATCACTCCCCAACCCCGAGATCAACCCTTTACTCGCAAACCTCTTAAGCCCGAGTAACTGAACCGCAGCTTCGGTTATAAAAGAAGCTTGTGACCCTTGGTCTAGCAACGACCGAAGGGTCATGAGCGCACCTGAGCCTGCTTGCACCTTAACCAAAGCCGTAGCCAATAATACTTGGCTAGGAACGTTCGAAAAACAGTTTACAATTGATTCACTCTGTGTTACAACATTCCCATCTGACGCCGACGATCCGTCATTATTTTTAACCGTATCCGTGGACTGTAATACATTCTGGGGATGTAGTAATGTGTGATGACGACCCTTATTACAAATTTTGCATCGAGTAGGCTGTCGACATAATGAAGCCAAGTGTTTTATACCTAGACACTTAAAACATAAATGCTGGGTTTGGACAAAGTTACGTCGCGCGTTTACATCCATTTTTATAAATTTTGTACAATTTGATATTTTATGATCACCATTACAATAAACACACTGAATATTCGATACATGAAGTGATTTTACATTCCGACTGCTAGTGGGTTTTGACGGCTTTTTGTCTAAAAATTCCAACGACCTGAACCTTGTTTCTAGAAACTCCTTTAGTTGTTTATAGGTGGGCAATTCGCCGAAACATTCGCTAACCCTTACCTCCCATAGCTTTCTGGACTCACCATCTAACTTTGTACTAATTAAATAAATTATAATAATGTCCCAGGAGCTAACATCTATACCCATGTTTTCCAAAGCTGCAAGACACTCATTTGTGGTGTCAAGCAGATCTTTGATGCCCCCGGCCGATTCCGAAATTAAAGGTTTTTGGTTAAATAACCGCTTTAATATGTTGTTTGCTAAGAACCTTTTGTTGTTGTATCGTTCCTCCAAGTGAGTCCAGCAGACTAGGTAATTGCTCTCGGTTATTGCGATATGACGCAATAACTGCTCCGCCTCCCCAGTTAAGTGAGTTTTTAAATAAAATAGTTTTTGTACATTGTCTAAGTTATTGTTATTGTGGACTAACGACAAAAATAAATCACGGAATGTGATCCATTCTGAGTAATTACCGCTGAAATTTGGTATGGATATTTTAGGTAGGTTAAAACCATTGCCTTTATCGTTACTTTGTACGACACCTTGTTCAGTTGACTGCTGTAACTGTGGTTGTAGCCTTACCAGTGCCGTTTTTAGCTCACATCTATATTCAATGTACAGCTCTTCTAAAGATTCATATTTGTCAGAAGACACATACTCATTTAATCTCTCATCATCGCTAACAATTATTTTAGAGTGCGTGTCATTGAATCGCTTCCATTGACTTTCTAATATCTCTAGCCGCGTCTCGACATATGCTAAAGAAATTCTTTCCTTAGGAGTTTTCTTATAATTAACCCTGGCCTTTGTAATAGTTTTAATAATATCTCTTTGGATATTAAGAAGTTCCATGGCTAAATTTATGACAAAAACCCAAACAAATAGTTGAAACCGCCGTATATACTTGCACCCACAAATAAAGTTAAAGTTCAATGTTGACAAAAAATTCTAAGTTCTATTAGTAAGTAAATCAATACAATTCCAACTTAGATTCGCCGACACAACAAGTTAACATGAAATAATTTTAAACTGAACAAATTACAACACAATTTTTCTAAGTTAATTTTTCTTCAAAATATTCTAAGTGTTTTTAACGCCAAACAATCGATATGAAATCGGACATAGATTCCCCGTCGGTTCACTTTTTGAAGAATTATTCTAAGTCCAAACTAGATCTTCAAATTTTTACAAGTCCAAATCAAATCTTGAAAATTTTACAAGTCCATGCTTTACGTTAACCACTGGCACTTTAACTTCACTTCCAAATAGAATAATCGAAATGTACTTACAGTTTATTCTTCACTCACTTATCACTTCACTTTATTCCTTACGAACGACTGCCCAATTCCTCCTTGTATGTCCACCCTGCTCCGCCAGGCTGTGCTCCTCCTCCTCGCTAGGGAAGTCCACCAGACCGCTCCAATCTCCTTGGCCTCCGGTCCTCCTCTTCACTGCTCCTTGTCACCACAAGGGCAGCTCCCAGTGCACCATCAGTGACAATCCGCCACTGTGTCGGCCGCACAGCCCAAAATCAATCAGCCTAGCCCGGGCGATACACCAAGCATCCGCTCGAGTAGGACCAAATGATTAGGGTCCAAAATCATACAACATCAACTGCTTCACTGTTTTTATTTGCGTTCACACACACCAGTATCCAATATTAACAAGCAAAGAGTTGAGCCATTTAAAAGATAAAATCGTCCGCCTTATAGAAACTACGGCGTACAGTCATTAGCGTGATTCAGACTAAACTTATTAGCGCCATCTATTATCCACCGATTGTACTAAATGTTCAAAGAGAAACCAATAATTCACCTCTAAACAACATTAATACTTCAATGTCTCATTATTATTGCGTTTTTTATTGGAATATGTTCGATATTATTGCATAAATAAGTATATTTATACGAATTGTTCCAAGGTAACATAAGAACTGTATGTTCCAGAATAAATAAAATTCCCTTGTTGATTCACTGAGTCTTATTTTTTGACTATGTAAGCTTTGGAGGAATGTTTATTCCTGAAATGTTTCATAAGCATACCATAATTTATGTCTATATTGTGAGAATGTTTTAGAACTTACGTCTAGGGCTTACAGTTTTAGGCAGTTTTTAGGCTGGCTTTGTTGTCCGCTTTGGTTGCCTTTGTGTCATAGTCACATATGGTTTGTACAATTTTTACGCCCATTGCAGCAGTTGTCAGAGAATCATATAAAAGGAACTGTAGCTTAAAGGCCTGATGACAGGCTAAGCTGTTTATTGAGTTATAGACTTTATGATTGAAGAGGAACTTAATTCACAAGTCACGGTAACTGCGGACGGGAAATGTAACTTCTTGAGCAACATATAGTCTCGATGGACTATTATAGTGCTGTGTATATGACATAATGGCATCTGGCCCTAATGATCATGTGGCCCTATGACTCCATTGCTGCTAATTGAATATATACCTACTGCCATTGTTCCTTGAATAGAAATCCTTCGCAATTTCATGCGAAAAATAAGTACTTGCTTCAGTTCACCGTATGGTGTGCGGCGTGACGCGAGTTCCTTTAGAAATATAATTTCTGTTTGAGTAATCGATTACCCCACATGTAGATCCGGTTATCAAGTACTTTGTATAGTTCAACGAATAGCGTGCAGTATTAATTCCATATGGAATATACGCTAGTCGGCTTTATAATGCGGTGAAGATTCTTTCTGGAACACATGTACAATGCAGTGGAAATACCCCACAAGTAGATCCGATTAGCGAGTACTTTTTGTTGCAGTTGTCTGCGTAACATGGTTAGGGCTCTTTATGAAATACACGTACAATGCAGTGGAGATACCCCACAGGTAGATCCGATTAGCGAGTACTTTTTGTTGCAGTCGTCTGCATAACATGGTTAGGGCTCTTTGTGAAATACACGTACAATGCAGTGGAAATACCCCACAGGTAGGTCCGATTAGCGAGTACTTTTTGTTGCAGTTGTCTGCATAACATGGTTAGGGCTCTTTATGAATTATGATTGAACGCAGGACTGGTTTTTAATAATTTATAACTAAATAAATAAATAAATGAAGTCTAATTTCATTACGTAGCTGCAACGTATTTTTATAAGACCACCTTCATTGTATGAGAATCCTAGTATAAAAAGTGAAAGGATTAGTACTATCAAATATTATTGATAAATATATCGTCGTATCTTAGAGTATAATCGTCATCAGCGGTAATTGATACGTTTTCTGTAATGTAACTGTTAAACCCTGGAACACTAGGGGTGGTCGCTTCCACAAAAAATAAAACCCGGTAGTAGCACTTTCACTATACTTTATTAACACCACTTACTACTAACACGACACGGGTTAAATTCTCCACTAATGTTCAAATACTCCTCTGAACCACGGCTCTTTATATATAAACTACAAATAACATTCGTTACCGTGATTCAGCTTTTTATTATAAATTTTATACCGCCCTCTATAGTCTATATACTAAATTATATTATAAATATGCCAACAATATATACACGTCAATCAATTTAAATACCTTTTAACTAATACATAAAATAGTTCTTTGCTGCAGCTAATAGATGGCGCAAATTACCCTACTAAGGCAGTTCTGGGTCGAACAGTAACATATAGTTTGCTATAGACTCCGCACGTAAATGTGTAATGTTCGCCTCGATTGCAGTGTAATTCTAATGTAATAAGAGTAATGAAACCCACAGGAAATTAATGTTAGCAGTTTCTCTTTTATTTGAAAAGCCCCCAAAGGACAATTCGATTATGTTTTGTATGTATATCCTATTTCGATATAAATTCATTACGGATTACTAGTAGGTACTAGTGCATACTAGTGATGGAAGAACCCAATAAGTTATTCTTATTAGCAGGTATCTTTTTTATTTAAAAGGCCTTCAGAAGAAAATCCGATTAGGTTTT